>CAUYQV010021316.1:0-15873 GCA_963574575.1 Galagoides demidoff
CGGGCCTGCTAAACAACAATGACCACTGTGACCAAAAAATAGCCAGGTGTTGTGGCGGGCACCTGTAGTCCCAGCTACTTGGGAGGCTGAGGCAAGAGAATTGCTTAAACCCAAGTCTGAGGTTGCTGTGAGCTATGACACCACAGCACTCTACTGAGGGAGACAAAGTGAGACTCTAAAAGACTCTCTGGATGGGCGGCTGTGTAATTATGATTATTATACGAGGACTTTTTTTCTTATCTGTGGTGGTGGGTATCACGAAAATGATACAGGGACCTTTTCCTCTCCGCTCATAAGCTTTTGTTAGTGTTGTGTATTGAATGCGTGGTCCAAGACAATACTTCTTCCAATGCGGCCCAGAGAAGCCAAACGGTTGGACACCCCTGGGACTTTTATACAACTGAGCAGCGCAGTAGGTCTGCTTACACCGGCATCATCTCAAAGGTGAGCAGTGTGTTTTGCCACAATGCCAGCGGGCAGTAGGGATCTTCAGCTCCACTGTAAACTTGTGGGACCAGCATTACATAATACCTGCCACCTGTCATTGATTGAAGTGTAAAGCAGGAATGCATTGTTTCCATGGAGGGTTCAATGTCAGAGAGGCAGGGTCATGTCCTGGCTGTGGTCCATGTGTCCCGTCGCTGGGTGTTGACTTGTCCTGACCCAGCAGTACCGTCACCTGCAGTGCTGGCCTTTTTCACTTGGCCACGTGGCTTGGTGACTTTTTAAACATGTCCTCCCATTCTTTGGAATGGCTCAGCCCATTGTTTTTGAGACCCAAACTGAGTATGGGGAGCATAAGGCATCCTTTTCTTCATTAAAAATCTTTTGGGTCTTACCGGTACCCTGGTTTTCAGTTGCATGTATCAGCAACTTTTTGTGGCACCTGCAGCGCTGGTGCTTTCTTTATTTTTTCACCTATGTTCCTGCTCACATTTCACTCCCATTTGCACTTCATCTACTTTTTCGTTTGGGTGTTTCAGCTAAGTCCTAGTTCTGATTGAAATGAAATTTGATTTTCTTGCTATTTCTGAGAGGACGGGAGAATACCAGCTTAATGGGGCTGTTTTCAGAAGTCTTCTCGGTATTTTTAAATTTTGTGACAATCTTGCTTCCAATCAGTGTCATACAATCTGTATCTCTTATTTGGTGTCGATGATAAGACAAATTCATGCTTAATTCTTTAGAAAATACAGATTTCAAGAAAAACTTCTAGGTTGTGCATAAAGGTTACACGGGAACGATTTCACCTCGGAAAACGGGTAGTTTCATCACCGCATAGCATGTTACTATTTTCACACTCTGGCAATCTGGCTTCTTAGCTGGGAAGCTTAGGAACCAACTTAGTGGATATACTCAGAAATAGAGCTTGTTAAAAGGATACTGGGTACCTCAGAGAATTGAAAAAAAAAAAATCCCACGGGCTTATTTTCAGGGCCAACTCTCTAGACACCACTCCCAGAGTCCTGCGGTAGAGCCGGGCCCTGCCTCAGCCCTGGAGTGTACCTGGGTCTGGTGGAGCGTGGGGCACGTGCCCTCAATGCCGGGAGCCTACCCCACGGGCTCCCAGGCTTCTCAGCTGCTTCCAGAGCAGCAAGTGGGCTCTGCCTCCCACTCAAACCCAGAAGGTGGCTATTTGCTGCTCATAGGAGGGCAACTCAGTTGCTAAGCCTCAAAACACACAGACAAACCCACTTCCTTCGCTCTACCTTGGATGGCCTCAAATCAGCATGCACCTTCTCTCCAAATTTTCACCTATTCAAATGTGCTTGTGGATTTTCTGTGATACCGCAGAATTCTCTTGTTACTAAACTCATTCCCTCTTTAAAAAGAAGGTCTCCCGAAGTTCCTAAAGATATGAGTCCATGTCCAAGGTCAGCACCTCTGGGAGATGCCCACTCCTTCTCCGGTGAAATTTCTTCAGACACACAAGAACATTCTGAAGTTGTGGATTCAAAACAGCTAGCAGAGTCACAGAACTAATGACCCGTCGAAAGGCAGGGCCTGGGTGGATCTCTTTGACTTTCTAGCACCATTTTTTGGGGAAAGCTTTCTTTAATAGGCTTTTCATAAACTGTCAACAAGTTGATGATGATTTTAACCCTTGCTTGTAATTCATTTTGCATTTGACCAAATCGGTGACTTTTTCTTTGCCGTAAGAATTGTTTTGTTTCATAAAAACCATCACTTGAGTTTTTTCGGTAGTTCTTGGCCCTATAAGTATAAGAGAAAATAGCTTAGGGCCAAAGAGGTGGGTGAGCATGTAACCCACTGGGGCATGACTTCAGACTTGAACTGTTGGAGGCAGTTGGCTCTTCTGGGCTTGAGCCTTACCATACTCTAAGTTAGGAAGTGCTCCGTGATCAACGCTTCTCTCCAATGGTGATGCCTGATGACTCCTGGAATCCAGATTTTAGGTCAAGTTCCTGAAAGCCGGCCATCCCTTTGACTCCTCCTTCCCATTCAGGTGGTGTAAGTTCACTCCCTGACGGTGTGGACTTAGTTCCGGCTTTGGCATTCAGGTGGCTGAGTGACCACAGACCTTGCTGGTCACAGCAGGTTGCACTAACACGTGACCGTCACCCCTCTTCTCTCTCCCTCACACGTTGCATTTCCCTCGTTCCCTCTTGCCCACCCCACCTTCTGAGGGGACAGGGACAGCTCTGCTCCCTTCAGTGACTTTCTGGCCAGTCCAACTTCCCATAGGTGTAACTTTCTGACTTTACTGTTTTAAGAAAATACTGAGGTCCTGTCCACAAGATTGTAAGTGGAAAGTGGTGACGTTCCAGGGTGGACAGTTGGTCAACAACCTCAAAGGTGATTTGGAGAAAACCCCTGTGTTCTCTTACCTGGCAACTCGCTCCTTGTGTTCCTCTGGGAGCAGGGGTTGGGCCTTTGCACTGACCTGGTGCTATGTGTAAATGATGAGGACCATGGAGACAGCAGGGCAGCCACTTCCAGGTGTGCCATGGTGGTCGGGGACCCCAGGCACTGTAGCACCCCATGCAGTGCGTGTCCACCTGCACCTGCCATGAGCTGATAGTTCTCCCTCCCCGATGGGAAGGTGGGTGACTTGTACTTTAGATACTTCTCTTTGATTTGCTGGCTAGAATGCAATTGGATTTTTAAAGTAAAACACAATTTAAGTGAAAAATGTCCAGGGCTGCGTGTGTGGCTCACTGAGTAGGGCGCCAGCCCCATGTACCAAGGGTGGCGGGTTCAAACCCAGCCCTGGCCAAACTGCAACAAAAAATAGCCGGGCGTTGTGGCAGGTGCCTATAGTCCCAGCTCCTTGGGAGGCTGAGGCAAGAGAATCTCCTGAGCCCAGGAGCTGGAGGTTGCTGTCACTTTGACAACACAGCACTCTACCAAGGGCGACGTAGTGAGACTCTGTCTCAAAGAAGAAAAATGTCCAGAATGTATAGTATGGTTCCATTTTGGTTGAAAAGGTGAATACATACACAGAAAAAAAAACAATAGAAGGCTATATACCAAAATGTTACTAGGGGTTACCTCTGGGTGGTGGGGTATTGGTGATTTTATTTCCTACTTCTCCCCTGCCTCTGTTTTCTAAATGCTCTACAGTGAAAATGTACTACTTTTGGAATAAGAAAAGAAAATGATATCATTTAAAAAACTCCTATATCTGAAAATATAGATCTGTACAACTAATAAATCAAGGGAGCATTTATTCACTTCATGAAAGAAAATTTCAGGTTTCAAAGGGGTTCAGAGTTCCATGAATAAAACAAGCAAATAAATATTTGCTGAATCAATTAATAAATGAATTTTCTCTGGGGCTCCTTTAAGTGGCAGGCTCTGCAGTGCATTTTAAATGAAATCAGCTCACAGCCTTGCGGTCTGCACATCCTCCCCAGACAAAGCTGTGTGTGAAGCGAGTGATCAGCAGACGCTCTGGCTCCGGCTCTGCCAGTGACCACTGACTACGGTCTAGACCCTGTCCCCACGCACAGCCCCTGGACTCAGGGGACTAATAGTCACTTGCTATCATGGTACTTTAATGTGTGTAGAAACTTTTATTATTTATTTATACTCTGTTGCCCCAGGAAGAGTGCAGTGGCATTATAGCTCACAGCAACCTCATACTCTTGGTCTCAAGTGATTCTCTTACCTCATCCTCCCACATAGCTGGGACTACAGGTGCTTGCTTGCCACAACACCCGGCTATTTTTAGAGATGGGAGGGGTCTCAGTCTTGCTCAGGCTGGTCTTGAACTCCTGAGCTCAAGCAATGCACCTGCCTTGGCTTCCCAGAGTGCTAGGATTACAGGTGTGAGCCAACATGGCTGGCCTTATATAAAAACTTTTAGAAAGCATTAAATGGGGTGCTGGAGTAGGAGTGTAAGGGTGAAGGTCTATGTGGATGTGAGTCTGTGGAGGCCCAGAAGCAGAGGTGGTTAAAGCAATGGTGTGGTTGTGAACTGTGAGCACACACAGTAACTGCACCTAGTGGGAGGGTGTGGCTCAGTGAACTGCCACCTGGCAGACACCCAGGAGCCATCAGCCAAGCCACCAGCAAGGACCCCAAAAGGTCCCCTCATGGTCCTCATCATCTTTCCTGGCCTCTCCTCCCCCAAGGGACCCTACCCTGCCTTGTATGGCAATCACTTCTCCCCTTGAGGGTTTTATCACTATGCTAAGCGAGCATCCCTAAGACATGATTGTTTAGTTTAACCTTATTTAAAAAATATACGTATGTAAATAGGGTCATGTAGTTTGCCTTCTTTTCTGCTTGCCATCTTTGTTTAGCATTTTGTTTGAGAGACTCATCTTGGCGGCTGTGTGTGGCTGCAGCTTGTTCATTGTCATTGTTGAATGGCATTTTATTGGATGGATACACCAGTTTGCTTTTCTGTCTCCCGGTCATGGGCATGTGGGATGTTTCTGTTAGAGCAGGTAATCAGTTAGGTATGAGCTAGGCGGGAGGGAACAGAGGAGTTAGTCATCAGCTCAGACAAACAGCCCTGGAACAAACAAATGAGTAATTGGTTTGAGAAGAAAGGAGCCATTGTGAACTCCGGGGGTTTCCCAGCATTGACCTGGACGTAGGCACAGGTGTAAGGTGACTTTTCCCTCATTATACCACAGTTATAATAAATTAGCATTGTGGTTTTGGCCCCTCTGTGGGAAAACAGGGAAACCATGAGTAAGAATGAACATCAACCGCCCAGCCTTCTTTGACGTCATGAAATAAAAACAGCAATGACTCCTCAGTCTTCCTGAGTCTGTCTGCTCTCCCTGAGAGGGCGTTTTTGCGTTTACATGGCCTTTTCTAAGCCTGTCTGCTTTTCACTCAATAAACTCGCCACTATTGCTTGCTTGCATGTGCTGACATCACCTCTGTGCCAGTGACATCACCAGTTTGGACCTACTCTGAATAGTGCGGCTAAGAACATATCTGTGCCTGTCTTGAGTGCCATGTGCATGCTGCTCTGAACTCTCTCCCACACAGGCACATACGTCTACTGGGAACAAATCTAGGAGTAGAACTGTGGGGTTACTGGTTGTTCTCGACTTTAGGAGGTGATGTGGAACTGATTTCCCAAACACAGCAGAACCTCCGTAGGCTGACCACCCAAGGACTGTAACAGACTGGTCAACATCAGGAATACTGTACCGATACATGAATGTGGTGCAGGTTTGGTCTATGAAAATTAGGTCAACTTAGGGAGGTGGGCAGAGTGGACCCCTGTGGGGGGTCTGCTGTGTGTGCCTGTTTACACTTTTATCAGCAGTCTGGGAAAGCTGTTCATCTACACTGTTGTCAACAGCTAATACTGTCACCCATTTAGATTGTAGCCCACTCTTGTAGGCCTCCATCAGCCATATCTCAGATACTCAGTGTGGCTTACACCTGCCTTCCCACACTTACTGACACTGAGCGCCTTTTAATGTGTTCAGTGGGATATCCTCTTTTGTGAAGTGTTCAAATCTCCCGTGCATTTTTTACTCAGTTTTCTGTCTTTTTCTGACTGCTCTGCAGGAGTTTTTTTATATTCTGGACATGACTCTTGTCTGTTACCCACCCGTATGTTACTAACACTTTCTCTCATTCTGTGGCTCACCATGTAACTTTCTTTTTACTTTTTTTTACCCATGTCTAGTCCAATTTTTTTTACTCATTAATTTTCTTTCTTTCTTTCTTCTTTTTTTAGGGGGGAGAATATTTGAGAGTGCAATGAGCCAGGTTACACTGGTTGCCTTTGCTGAGTGAAGTCCCTCTGCTAATAGTGTCCCTCGTAGGATGTAAGCACTCCAATTTGTACAAATAATCAACACATTGAATCCCATAATGGCATAAATGTATTTATGATTTATGTACAAATGACTCAATAAAAAAAAGAAAGAAAAAAAATTAGTGTTCCTCCCCAAGAGGTGTGTCACACACTGTGGCCCCACATCCTCCTTCCTTCCCTCTCTCCCCTCCTCCCACCATGCACTAGTGTCAGTTGTCCTAATACCAGAATTGAGTGTGTAGCATTCTTGCTTCTCCATTCTTGTGATGCTTTCAAAGAAGAATGTATTTCAACTCAGTCCAAATTAACACAAAGATATAAAGTCACCATTCATTTTACTGGCTGTATAGTATTCCACATTATACATACACCACCATTCCTGGATTGATGGGCATTTAGGTTGTTTCCACAATTTGGTAATTGTAAATTGAGCTGCAATAAACAGCCTAGTGCAAATGTCTTATGACAAAATGATTTTTTTCTTCTGGGTAGATGCCCAGTAATGGGATTGCAAGATCAAATGGGAGGTCTAGTTTGAGTTCTTTGAGGATTCTCCATACTTCCTTCCCAAAGGGTTGTATTAGTTTGCAGTCCCACCAGCAGTGTAAAAGTGTTCCCTTCTCTCCACATCCACACCAGCATCTGCAGTTTTGAGTTTTTGTGATGTGGACCATTCTTACCAGGGTTAGGTGATATCTCAGGGTGGTTTTGATTGGCATTTCTCTGATAATTAGGGATGATAAGCATTTTTCAATATGTTTGTTAGCCATTCGTCTGTCTTCTTTAGAGAAGGTTCTGTTCATCTCACTTGCCTATTGATATAACAGCTTGTTGGGTTGTTGTTGTTATTGTTGTTGTTGCTTATTTTGAGTTCTCTGTCGATTCTAGTTATCAAGCTTTTGTCTGATTCATAATGTGCAAATATCTTCCCATTATGATGGTTGTTTGTTTGCTTTGGTTGTTGTCTCTTTAGCTGTACAGAAGCTATTCAGTTTAATTAAGTCCCCCTTTTAAATTTTTGTTGTTGCAATTTCCATTGGAATCTTCTTCATAAAGTCTTTCCCCAGGCTGATAGCTTCAAGTGTTTTCCCCACACTTTCTTTGAGGATTTTTATTGAATTGTGTGTTAGATTTTCTTTTATCCATCTTAAATCAATTTTAGTGAATGGAGAAAGATGTGGGTCCAGTTTCAGTCTTTTATATGTGATTATCCACTTCACCCAGCACCATTTATTGTATAGGGATTCTTCCCCCCAGTGAATGTTCTTCTTTGGTTTATCAAAGATCAGGTGGCTGTAAAATTTTAGTTTCATCTCATGGTTTTCTATTCAATTCCAGAGGTCTATGTCTCCCTTTTTTGTGCCAATACCATGCTCTTTTGATCACTATGGCTTTCTAGTATAGTCTAAAGTCTGGTAGGCTAATACCTCTGGCCTTGTTTTTATTTCTAAGAATTGCCTTAGCTATATGTTTTTTTTTCTTTTTGATACAAAATGAAGACTTATTTTTTCCAAATCTTGAAAGTATGATGTTGGTATTTTATTTTTATTATTTTTTATTAAATCATAACTTTGTAAATTGATGCATTTATGGGGTTCAGTGTATCACTTTGATATACAATGTGAAATGCTTACATTGAACTAAGTAACATATCCATCACAATTATATTCATTTCTTAATATGAATTTGAAAGGTACGTTTTGAAAGGTACGATTGCATCATGCACATTAGGTTAGGGCCCCCCCCCAAATACCTTCCTTCCTACCATATCCCCCTCACACTGTCCTCTCTCTCCTCTTCCCTTCTACTTTTTGAACTATAGTTATGTTTTGCCATTCATATGAATGTGTAGTGATTATATATTGATTTCATAGTAGTGTTGAGTATGTTGGATACTTTTCTTTCCATTCTTGAGATACTTTACTAAGAAGAATATGTTCCAGCTCCATCTAGGTAAACATAAAAGATGTGAAGTCTCCATCTTTTTTATGGCTGCATAGTATTCCATGGTGTACATATACCACAATTTGTTAATCCATTCTTGGGTCAGTGGGCACTTAGGCTGTTTCCATGTCTTGGCAATTGTGAATTGGGCTGCAATAAATATTCTGGTGCAAATGTCTTTGTTGTAAAATAGTTTTTGATCATCTGGGTATATACTTAGTAGAGGAATTGCAGGATCAAACAGTAGGTCTACCTTTAGTTCCATGGGTGTTCTTCAAACTTCTTTCCAAAAAAGTCATATTAGCTTGCATTCCCACCAGCAGTGTAGAAGCATTCCCTTCTCCCTGCATCCACACCTACATCTGTAGTTTTGGGATTTTGTGATGTGGGCTAATCTCACTGGACTTAGACGATATGTCAAAGTGGTTTTGATTTGCATTTCTCTGATGATTAAGGATAATGAGCATGCGTTTGTAGGTCATGCACCTGTCTTCATCAGAGAAGTTTCTGTTCAAATCTCTTGCCCACATAGAAATGGGGTTATTTGTTTTTTTCTTAGTGATTATTCTGAGTTCTCTGTAGATTCTAGTTATCAGACCTTTGTTGGAAGCATAACCTGCAAAAGTCTTCTCTCATTCTGAAAATTGTCTATTTGCTTTACTTACTGTGTTCTTGGCTTTTTCTGTGTCAGTTGAGGGAATCATATGGTCTTTGTTTTTTATTTTATTGATGTGATGTATTATATTTATAGATTTGCATATATTGATCCAGCCCTGTAACCCTGGAACAAAACCAACTTGATCATGGAGTATAATTTTTTTTTATGTGTTGTTGAATTCTCTTTGCTAAGATCTTATTGAATATTTTTGCATCAATATTCATTAATGATATTGGTCTATAATTTTCTTTGTTGGATCCTTTCCTGGTTTGGGTATCAGGGTGATATTTGCTTCAGATATGTGTTGGGAAGTATTCCTTCTTTTACCGTGCTTTGGAAAAGATTATGTGTTGGGAAGTATTCCTTCTTTTACTGTGCTTTGGAAAAGATTGTGTAATATAGGTACTAGTTCTTCTTGAAAGGTTTGATAGAATTTGGATGTGAAGCCATCTGGTTTTGGACTTTCTTTTTTCCTGGGAGATTTCATATTGTTGATGCTATTTCAGTGATTGATATAGGTTTGTTCAAAATTTCTAATTCTTTCTGGTTGAGTCTAGGAAGGTGGCATGTTTCCAGGTATTGGTCAATTTCCTTCAGATTTTCATATTTCTGGGAATAGAGATTTTTGTAGTAATCACTGAGGATTTTTTTAATTTCTAAAGTGTCTGTTGTTATTTCTCCTTCATCATTTCTGATAGACAATATTAGAAATTTTACTTTTCTGTTTCTGGTTAGGTTGGTCAAAGGTTTATCAATTTTATTAATCTTTTAAAAATCCAACTTTTTGTTTTATTGATCTTCTGAATGATTATTTTGTTTTTAATTTCATTTCATTCATCCTAATTTTGGTTATTTCTTTTCTTCTTCTGGGTTTGGGGTTGGAATGTTTTTCCTTTTCCAGTTGCTTGAGATGATCCATTAAGTTGTTGGCTTCCTCTCTTTCTGTTTCCTTGATGAAGGCTTCCAATGCTATAAACGTCCCTCTTAGGACTGCCTTTGCAGTATCCCACAGGTTTTGATAATTTGAGTGTTCATTACCATTTTGTTCCAAAAATTTGGTGATTTCCTTCTTAATCTTGTCTTTGACCCAGCTATCATTCAGCCTACAATTCTTTAGTTTCCATGACTCTGTTTGAGTTTGAAGATTCCTGTTGCTTTTATTCCATGGTGGTCCAAGAAGACACAAGGAATAATATGTTTTCTTTTAAATTTGCTGAGGTTAGATTTGTGTCTTAGGATATGATCTATTTTGTAGGATGATCCATGGGCTGATGAGAAGAATGTATATTCAGTTTTATTAGGGTTAAATGTTCTGCAGAGGTCTGTAAAGTCCATTTGCTCTAGGGTCTGGTTTAAGTCGAATATTTCTTTGTTTAGCTTCTTCTTGGAGGATCTATCCAAAACTGTTAAAAAGATGTTAAAATCTCCAACTACTATGGTGCAGGAAGATATCAAGTTGTTCATATCAATTAGGGTTTGCTTTATAAATTGAGGTGCATTCTGGTACAGTGCATAAATGTTAATTATTGAATCTCTGTATGTCTCTCTCTTGACAAATATGTAGTGACCATTCTTACCTTTCTCTATCTTTGTTGGTTTAAAGCCAAATGTATCTGCAACTAAAATTGCAACCCCTGCTTTTTTCTGGTTTCTGTTTGCCTGTATTATAGAAGTCCATCCCTTCACCCTGAGTCTATTTTTATCCTTTAAGGTAAGATGAGATTCTTGTAAACAACAGATATCCAGTCTGAGTTTAAGTGTCCAATCAGCCAGCCTGTGCTTCTTTAGAGGACAATTTAAACCATTAACATTAATTGAGAGAAGTGGTAAGCCTGGTTGCATTTTGGGTATCATGATTTTCAAATGTCCAGTGGACATTTTTAATTCTTTCACCACTGTGGAAGTTGGGTCTTTTGTTCCCTGCTTGCTCACAGATAGCCTGTGGTGTGCCTCCTGCTTGGGGGACCAGTCTCCTGTCCTCTAGTTGATAGGCTTTGTACCTGTAATTTGTTTTCTTGAATGCTTTTCCTTAGAGTTACAGCTTGCCAAACTTTCTTGGCTCAGCTCTCCACCTTTGGCTTCATAGAGTCCAATTCCATCCAGTTTTTCTCCCTTTGGTCAGGAGCCTCTGCTGAGGGTTGATACCAGTTGGCCATCTTCCTAGAATTCTTGATGTTGGTATTTTAATGTAGATTGCACTGAATCTGTAGAATGCTTTGGGAAGTATAGATATTTTCACAATGCTGATTCTTCCCAGCCATGAGCATGGTATGTTCTTCCGTTTGTTAATATCTTCTGCTATTTCTTTTCTTAGAATTTCATAGTTTTCTTTATAGAGGTACCTCTTCTGTTAGGTACATTCCTAGGCAGTTCATTTTCTTTGAAGCTACTGAGAAGGGAATTGTGTCCTTGATTAGCATCTCATTTTGACTGTTATTGGCATATATAAAGGCTACTGATTTGTGGAAACTGATTTTATATCCTGAGACATTACTATATATATATATTTTTTTATCACTTCCAGGAGTCTTGTGGTTGCTTTTTTTTTTTTTGTTGTTGTTCTCTAAGTACAAGATCATATTATGAGCAAAGAGCAAAAGTTTGACCTCCTGTGCTCCATTTGGATGCCCTTTATTACCTTCTCTTGCCTGATTATATTGGCTAGAACTTCCAGCACTACACTATACTTGAATAGTAGTGAAGGTAGAGGGCAACCTTGTCTGGTTCCAGTTCCGAGTGGAAAAGCTTTCAGTTTTACTCCATTCAGTGTAATATTAGCTGTGAGTTTGTCAAAGATGGCTTCAATCAGTTTAAGAAATGTGCCACTTATGCCTAAATTCTTAAGTGTTCTAATTAGAAAAGGATGCTGAATTTTATTGAATGCTTTTTCTGCATCTATTGAGAAGATCATATGGTCTTTGTTTTTGCTTCTGTTGATATGGTGGATTATCTTTATGGACTTGCATATGTTAAGCCAGCCTTGCATCCCTGGGATGTAACCTACTTGATTGTGTAGGTTGACTTGACTTTTTTTTTTTTTTAAATGAGAAGTTGTAAGTTATTGGCTAGGATTTTCTTGAGAATTTTGGCATCGATATTCATTAGTGAAATTGGTCTGTAGTTCTCCTTTTTAGTTGGGTCTTTTCTAGGTTTTTGTATCAGGTTGATGTTTGCTTCAAAGAATGTGTTGGGAAAGATTCCTTCCTTCTCATTTCTTGGAATAATTTCTGCACTATGGGTATAAGCTCTTCTTTGAAGATTTGCTAGAATTCTGGTGTGAAGCCATCTTGACCAGGACATTTTTTTGTTGGGAGATTTTTTTTTTTATTATTTCCTTGGTCTCAGTGCTTGAAATTGGTCTTTTCAGGAGTTCTATTTCTTCTTGATTAAGTGTAGGGAGAGGGTGTGATTCCAAGTATTAATCCATTTCTTCCACATTGTCAAATTTCTGGGCATAGAGTTTCTTGTAGTATTCAGAGATAACCTCTTGTATCTCTGTGGCATCTGTTGTTGTTATTTCCCCTTTATCATTTCTGATTAAGGTTACTAGAGATTTTATTTTTCTGTTTCTAGTTAGGCTCACCAAAGGTTCATCTACTTTATTTACTTTTTCCAAAAAAACAACTTTTTAGAAAATTAATTTTCTGTTTTTTTTTGTTTTCAATTTCATTAAGCTCTGATTTAATTTTGGCTATCTCTTTTCTTCTGCTGGGTTTAGGATCAGATTGTTCTTCTTTTTCCACTTCCCTAAGATGATTTGTGACTGCACTGATGTGTTCACTTCCTGTTTTTTGAAGTAGGCATCTAGCGCAATAAATTTTCCTCTCAGGACTGCTTTTGCAGTATCCGACAGGTTTTTGTAACTTGTGTCTTCATTGTTATGTTTGAGGAAATTAATAATTTTCTCTGTTATCTCTTCCTGAAACCAACTATCATTCAGAATAATGTTGTTTGGATTCAAAGACTTTGTGTGGGGATGAACATTTTTGTTGAAGTTGAGGTTTACCTTTATAGTCTTGTGGTCTGAGAAGAGACATGGTATCATTTATATTCTTCTAATTTTGCTTAGGTTTGATTTATATCCTATGTTGTGATCTATTTTGGAGTATGTTCCATGAGTTGATGAAAAAGTTTATTCATCTGCTTTGGAATGGCATGTTCTGTATATGTCTATTAATCCCATTTGTTCTAGGGTCATGTTTAAGTCCTTTGTATTCATGTTTAGTTTCTGTTTGGAGGATCTGTCAAGTTCTGTCAGAGGGGTGTTGAAGTCCCCAAGATTATGGTGTTATGGGATATCATATTGCTTGGACCCATCAAGATCTGTTTCATCAATCTGGGAACCTTTATGTTTGGTGTGTGAATGTTTAAAATTGAGATGTCTTATTGTTTTATTGTTCCTTTGACCAGTATGAAGTGTCCATGTTTGTCTTTCTTAGCTAAAGTTGTGTTGAATCTGATTTTATCTAAGAATAAAATTTCAACCCTTCCTTTCTTCTGATTTTCATTTTCTGGAAATACTGTTTTCTATCCCTTAACCTTGAGTCTTGATTTATCTCTCAGGGCTAGGTGTGTCTCCTGGAGACAGCATATGGATGGATTGCATTATTTTATCCAATCATCCAGCCCCCCTCTTCAGTGGAGAATTTAATCCTTTGACATTTATTGAGAGTATCAATAAGTGTGGTGAAATTCTATTCATCTTATTATGAGATAGTCTGTTGTGTAGTTTTATCCTTTGTGCCATTGTGGAAACTAAGCTCTGGCCTTGGCTTCAAGGTGTTTATGTTGGTGATGGTCTATTGTGTTCAGTATTGAGAATAGATCTGTGTGTTTCCTTTATAGATGGTCTTGTGGCGAATTTCCTCAGTGCTTGTATATCCACAAAAGATTTGATTAACCCACCAATTTTGAAGCTTAGTTTAGCATCATATGAGATTCTGGTCTTAAAATTATTTTGTTTAAGGATGTTGAAGGTGGATCACCATGCTCTTTTGGCTTGGAAAGTTTCATTTGAAAAGTCCACTGTCATTCTAATGGGTCCACTCTTGTAGGTCAATTGGCACTTGCTCCTAGCTGCTTGTAGAATTTTCTCCTTCATCTTGACTTTGGACAGGCTCATTACAATGTGTCATGGAGAAGCTCTGTTAGAGTTGAGATGACCTGGGATTCGATATCTATCTGAAAGGACTGTGTCATGTTCTTTAGTAAAACTTGGGAAGTTTTCGTTTATGATAGTCTCCAGTAGGGCTTCCAGAACTTTGGGGCAATCTCCTTCCCCTTCAGGTATTCCTATTATTTGTATGCTTGAACACTTCATGGAGTCTCATATTTCTCTATGTGCCTGCTCTGCTTTCTCTGTCTTCTTTTCTGACTCTGTAACTACCCATGATAATGCAAAGACTTTATTGTCTAACTCTGATGTTCTTTCTTCTCTGTGGTCTAATCTATTTTTGATACTTTCTATTGCATCTTTACATTCCCTGGCTGTCTCCTTCATTTCCTTAAGCTCATCCATGTCCTTTATATGTTCTACATATCTCTTGTCTGACTTTTTGTTCTGTCTTTCTATTTTATCACCCATTCCCTTTAATGTCTTAATCATTCATATTTTAAATTCTCTTTCTATCAGATCCATTAATCCTTTATAGGATGGGTCTTCTGTAAAAGCTGCCTTGTGACCCCTTGGAGGAATTGCTCTATTTTGATTTTCCATGGTGCTTGAATTTTTGTGTTGTTTCCTCCTTATGTGTGCTTCCTTTTTTCTTTTTTTTTTTTTTGAGACAGACTATGTTGCCCTCAGTACTGTGCTGTGGCATCACAGCTCACAGCAACCTCAAACTCTTGGGGTTTAAGTAATTCTCTTGCTTTAGCCTCCCAAGTAGTTGGGACTGTAAGCACCCACCACAATGCCCAGCTATTTTTTTGTTTTAGTTGTCATTGTTGTTTGGTAGGCCCAGGCCAGGTTCAAATCCTCCAGCCTTGATGTATGTGGCTGGCACCCTAGCTGCTGAGCTACAGGTGCCAAGCCTGTGCTTTCTTCTTGTTCACCTCTTTGTGCACCTTTCCCCATCTCAGTTCCTCTTTTTCTTCAAATTACCTTCTCTCAGAGTTTATGTGATGAAGAGATCTCTTGGTGTGAGGCCAAAACAAGGAGAAAGGTAAGGTGCAGGCAGGGAGAAACAGGGAAAGAAAGAAAGAGTAAAAAAGTATGAAAGAGAAAAAGAAGAAAAGAAAAACAAGGGAAGGAGGAATAACAGAAGGAGAACAGGAGAGAGGAGTTGAGGAAGAGAGGCTGAGAATGATGGAAGAAATGTTATTGATCAGGATGGTCCTAAGGCCACGCATGTAACTCAATATTCATTAATAATATTGGCCTCAATGGGACATGATCAAACTAAAAAGCTTCTGTACAGCTAAGGGTACCACAAGTAAAGCAAATAGACAGCCTTTAGAATTTATTAATTTAAATTTAATTAACTTAAATGTAATTTTACTTTTAAATTTCAGTATGTGTTCCATATCATATTAACCCATTTTCTATTGCTTATGAAAAAACAACTGAAACTGGGTAATTTATAAAGAAAAGGAATTATGTAGGCTTGCAGTTATGTAGGTTGAGAGGCTATATCTGCTGGGGGTCCTCTTGCTGGGGGGACTGTCAGTAGAGTACTGAGGTGGCCCAGGTCATTCCCATGGTGGGGGGCTGAGTGTGCTCATGTGCTAGCTCAGGTCTGTCTTGCTCTTCTCATGAAGCCACCAGTCCCACTCCCAGGACAACCCACTAACCCTTCATCCCACTAATCCATTAATCCACGAATGAATGAATGAATCCATTCATGATCTAATAATCTCTTTTTTTTTCTTTTCTTTTCTTTTTTTATTAATTGATCTCTGTATACATTGATGCAAACATGGGGTACATTGTGCTGTTTCATATACAATTTGAAACACTTTCATCAAGCTGGTTAACATAAATTTCATGTCATTTGGTTAATCATTGTATCAACACATT
>CAUYQV010021317.1:0-17208 GCA_963574575.1 Galagoides demidoff
TCAATTTCCTCAGAAGTGAGGCCTCTCTTCAGAAATGTGGATCCTGTGATCAAGGCTCCCTCACTAACTCCCTCTGGTTGTCCCAGTTGTTTGGCTGGCACTGTTCTTGTAATGTCTCATAATGATCACTTTGGACACTTTGTGCCTGGATGAAAATTTTAAAGTTTTAAAACCCTTATTATCCTTACTTCTCTGCATCCTTTAATTTTGTAAAATATTGCATAGAGTATTTAAGCTAAGGAATCATTTTGTTGAGCTCTATTCCACTCTCATTCACATAACTTCCAGAACTTTCTGTTCTTTTTTTCTTTTTTTGGACCTAACATTGATCTCATGTCTCCAGGAATCAAAGTTAACTGTGAAAGTAACTAAGTAACTTTTAGTTAAGTGCTCAGTAAACTCAGACTGAATTGTGTCCACTGTATTTGCAGGCTGTGCTTTTTACAAGCCAGATTTGATCACATGGATGGAACAAGGGAGAATGCTACTAATCGGAGATCAGAAATGCTTAGAAAAAAGACATAATTAGTCCTTCCAATGAGCAGTTGGACTTGAAGAACACTGAAAAGGCACCGTGTTTTGGTGAGTAGGATGGTTTTAAGGACATGAATCATTTAATTTTCCTACCCTTATTTCTTGTATTTTTCTTTTTGGATAGTAAGCTAGACCTTATTTTTAATGAGAAACATCATTTTTTAAAAAAATTTGTTTTGATGAAGAATGTTTTCTTTACTCGAGTTAGTAGCAAATGTTAAAAATGTATTACTTTTATAGATGGAAGTTGTATATACATTTTGTTCTTAAACCTAGAAAGACAATGAAAATTCCTTGTAAAAGAGCAAGAGATCTGGGGTAGCGCCTGTGGCTCAGCTGCTAGGGTGCTGGCCTCACATGCTGAGGGTAGTGGGTTCAAATCCAGGCCTGGCCAAACTGCAACAAAAAATAGCTAGATGTTCTGATGGGCACCTGTAGTCCCAGCTACTTGGGAGGCTGAGGCAAGAGAATCGCCTAAGCCCAAGAGTTGGAGAGTTGGAGGTTGCTGTGAACTGTGACACAGAGGCACTCTACCAATGGCAACAAAGTGAAACTCTATAAAAAAAAAAAAAAAAACAAAAAAACCCTGAGGAAAAAACCACCTGCCTGTCACACTGTGGTGTCCATTTGAATTTTTTTTTTTTGAGACAGGGTCTTAGTTTGTTGTCCTCGGTAGAGTGCTATGGTGTCATAGCTCACAGCAACCTCAAACTCTGCACCTCAATGGCTTGGTGCCTATAGCACAGTGATTATGGCACCAGCCACATACACCAAGAGTGTTGGGTTCGAACATGGCCTGGGCCAGCTAACAACAATAACAACTGCAACCAAAAAATAGCCAGCTACTTGAGAGGGTGAGGCAAGGGAATCACTTAAGTCCAAGAGTTTGAGGTTGCTGTGAGCTGTGACACAATGGCATTCTACCGAGGGGGACATAGTGAGACTCTCTCTCAAAAAAAAAAACTTTTCAGCTCAAGTGATTCTCTTGCCTCCAGCCTCCTGAGTAGCTGGGACTACAGGCACCCACCACAATGCCTGGCTATTTTTCAAGACATGTCTTGCTCTGGCTCAGGCTGGTTTCCAACCAGTGAGCTCAGGCAATCTATCTGGCTCAGCCTCCCAAGTTCTAGGATTATAAGCGTGAGCCACTATGCCTGGCCCCATTTGAATTTTTAAATATTTAAAAAGCTTGTGATCGAATTGTGATGGAAACTTTAGAAATACTTAACACTTATAATATTTAGACTATTTCACTTTTATATTATGTCAGTACTTTACTGAATCCCTGAGGGCTTAAGTTTCATTGAGAAGATAAAAGAATTCCTAAGGGTTTCATTGTATTGCTACTGTCTGCTTTTCTTTTTTTTTGAGACAGAGCCTCAAGCTATCCCCCTGGGTAGAGCGCTGTTACATCACAGCTCACAGCAACCTCCAACTCCTGGGCTCAAGCAAGTCTCCTGCCTCAGCCTCCCAAGTAGCTGGGACCACAGGCACCCGCCACAATGCCCGGCTATTTTTTGGTTGCAGCCGTCATTGTTATTTGGTGGGCCCAGGCTGGATTTGAACCCACCACCTTAGGTGTATATGGCTGGTGCCTTAGCCACTTGAGCCACAGGCGCTGAGCCTACTTTTCTATTTATTTAACCAGTATCAACATGCTCACAGCATTACTTAGGATAGGGAAAACAAGATTACATAATAGGGAGTGTGTGTACAAACAAATATAACAATGCTTACACTCTAGATTTGGATTGTCTTAGTGACATGCAATTAAGTTAGTCAATCATATTGTACTATTGAGTTAGTTGATTATAAAATATAACAAGTCACATTGATAGAAACTGCTACAAGGACTCGGCACCTATGGCTCAATCGGCTAAGGCGCCAGCCACGTAAACCTAAGGTGGAGGGTTAGAATCCCCAGCCAGGGCCCGCCAAACAACAATGATGGCTGCAACCAAAAAATGGCTGGGCATTGTGGTGGGCGCCTGTGGTCCTAGCTACTTGGGAGGCGGAGGCAGGAGACTCGCTTGAGCCCAGGAGTTGGAGGTAGCTATGAGCTGTGATACCATGGCACTCTATCCAGGGGGATAGCTTGAGGCTCCGTCTCAAAAAAAAGAAACTGCTACAGGGATTTAGAAGAGAAAGAATGGAAGAGAGACAGAATATACCTGGGGGACTCTGAAAATTATCAGGATGTAAATAGCCAAACCTTGGGCCAATTTGGTGAGGGAAAGAAGCATGAGCGGTGATACATGAGCTGAGGTTGTAAGATTGGAACATATTTATTACATTCAGAAAACAGGGAAGACACCAACCTGCCTGTTCTTGGGACATACTGGAACCAAGAAAGGGAAACATAGATGGTGTCTGGTTATCTGAGCCAAGGAATGCCAATGTAAAAAATATGACTTCATCTTATAGAAAGGGAGGAGCCTGGAAGGTTTTTTGAGTACCAAAGAATTAACAACTTTGGTGGATACCCTTAGAAACAGTGTTCCTTTGGCACATAGTGGTCCTCAACCATTAAGTACAACTGCCCCTCTGCTAGGGTTAAGTAGTAAAAGCATGTTTATAGGAAGATTAAATTTCCAGTGATGAGAAATAGGATTCCAGGAAACAGCTAAGTATGCCTTTGTCATGATCTAGACAAAAGCCATTGAGTACTGACTTACTAAATAACATGATCCAGTTGGAAACATCATTTATGTTGTCCTTAAGATGAACACAGAACATAATGAGAGTCCTCTAGGGGTAGGGCCACTCAGGTTTCCTCCGAGGTTAAGTGATAAAGATAAGAGAGGTCTGTTATCCTGTTCAACAGAACATTGGAGGGGAAGCAGTTCTGAAACACAATGGCTTAGGTGAATGTCTGAAATTATCCTATCCATATCTGGTGGGTAATCGTGTGATAACTCATTTCCTTCTGGGTTCTGTTATCATGGCTATTTGGAACAGTAGTGAGTGTGCTTATATAAATAGATCTTGCCTATAAGACAGAGTCCTTTGGAAAGTGAAATAATTTCTATATTGAATTCTTTGTAACTTCAGTAAATTGCAACCTGTAAGAAATATACTTTGTATTACCATTTCTTCTTGAAATTTTTCTTGAAATCTATAGTAGAAGAGGACAAGAATATGATAAGACTTCTCACTTAAATATTGTGCTCCTTATTTCATAGATTTAAGGAAATATTATAGTCAGACATGTAACTACAGTCTGTGGCTATATAATCAGACTGTACTATAGCACGTCATATTCTCAGAGTAACTCATTTTAATTGTCTCCAACTTCTGCTTACCCTCTAAACGTCATTTATAGGGTATAAGATGTATTTGTTTGCAATTGTTTCATGCTAAGTCATTTCTTAATACACAGTAAAAGCAATTTATTTATTTATTTATTTATTGAGACAGTCTCACTGTGTTGCCCTCGGTAGAGTGCTGTGGCATCACACAGCTCACAGCAACCTCAAAATCCTGGGCTTAAGTGATTCTCTTGCCTCATCCTCCCAAGTAGGAAGCACTAAAGGTGCCCGCCACAACACCCAGCTGTTTTGTTTTTTGTTGCAGTTGTCACTGCTTTTTTAGCTAGCTGGGGCCAGGATCAAACCTGCCACCCTTGGTATATGGGACTGGTGCCCTATTCACTGAGCCACAGGCACCACCTGGTAAAAGGTATTTAAAAGTGAAATAAAATTTATCTGTGGGAATGGCAGTGCCTATGGCTCAAAGGAGTAGGGCGCCGGCCTCATATGCTGGAGGTGGCGAGTTCAAACCCAGCCCCAGCCAAAAAAAAAAAAAAAATTTATCTGTAGGAGGTAGAATCACAAACTCATTAGCATCAATGAGATTCTCTTTCCCACTTCATTAGTGGTGTGAAGGCAACTCTGAATCCCATTGTAGAGTCGATATACCATTGGTGAGAGTGGTATTTTTTTCTTCTCCAGGTGACCAAGGAACTTTTGGGACAAAAAAAGAGAAATCCCATTTAAACAGTCTTCAAAAGCATGACTTGTGTGCTACCTTATTAGGGAAGAGTAGAGAGATTTCATCAGAGTGAAGACCTACCTTCCAGTGTCCAAGTCTCCAAGAAACAGATTCTACCCAAAAAACTCAATGTCACAGCTTCTAAACAGGACAGGAAAGAGCAGTATTATAAGCCTCCAGATAGATTAGGGCACTTGGAAATTCCTGCATAGCCAACACTGCATTCCTGGTATGTCTGTGGGAAAGTCTTTCCAGTAAAGAGTGACAAGAACAAATCCAGAGGGAAATCTGAACTCAAGTGGAGCCAGACATTTCCTTTTAAGAAGCAGCGGTTCCAGTGCAATGAATGTGAGAAGAGCTACAGTGCAAAGGACAGCCTAGATGTTCACCTGGTCGTCCACACAGGACAGCGGCCCTACTCCTGCCCTGAATGTGACAAGACCTTCCGGTATAGAGGAAACTTAAAGAGGCACCTGTATTTGCACAAAGGAGAAAGGCCATTTTGCTGTGAGGAGTGTGGCAAGAGGTTCACTGAATGCTCTAAGGTCGCCAACCATGCCAGAGTTCACAATGTTCAAGGGAATTCCCCTGCAGGGAGTGCAAAAAGACCTTTTCTTGGCAGTCGACCCTCAAAAAGCACCTCAAGATCCATATCACAGAAAAGTAATTCTGGCTTGGTGCCTGTGGCTCGAGCAGCTAAGGCACTAGCCACATACACCTGAGCTGGCGGGTTTGAATCCGGCCCGGGCCCACCAATCAACAATGACGGCTACAACCAAAAAATAGCCAGACGTTGTGGCAGGTGCCTGTAGTCCCAGCTACTTGGGAAGCAGAGGCAGGAGAGTCACTTGAGCCCAGGAGTTGGAGGTTGCTGTGAGTTGTGATGCCACGGCACTCTCTACCCAGGGCAACAGCTTGAGGCTATGTCTCAAAAAAAAAGGAAAAGAAAAGTGAATCTCCTGTGCTGACTGCAGGCAGAGCTTCTGCCAGCATGGACATCTCACTGAGCATATGTGGCTTCACACTGGAGAGAGGCCCTTGTGGTGTACTGAGTGTGACAGGACTTCCAAGAAAAGAGAAGTTTTTGAAGGTCCATCTATCCCATCACTGTGAGGAAAGGCCTTTTTCTTGTGATGAGTGTGAATACGTGGGGGCACTTAAGACCCAGATTGCATTGCATGCCAAGGAAAAGCCATCTAGTCTCTAGCTCAAGCCAACAGCAGTCACACAGTGACATCTATTTCTGTTTTTTCTAATTTTTTAGGACAGAGTCCTACTCTGTTTTTCAGGCTAAAGTGCAGTAGCATCATCATAGCTCAATCCCCTGGGCTCAAGCAATCCTCCTGCCTCAGCCTTCCAAGTAGTTGCAACTACAAGCACTCACCACAATACCTGGCTAATTTTTCTATTTTTCATAAAGATGATGTCTAGCTGTTTCTTGTTCTGCTGGTCTTAAACTCCTAAGCTCAAGCAGTCTTTCCACCTTGGCCTCCCAGAGTGCTAGGATTAGAGGCCTTAAGCCACCATGCCTGCCACACAGGGACCTTTTTTAGGTGGAGCCAGCAGGTCTGTTAACTCAAATTGAACCAGGGTAAAGAATTCTCTGAATACTGGCTGCAGGCTCAGCGCCTGTGGCTCAAGCAGCTAAGGTACCGGCCACATAACACCTGAGCTGGCCAGGTCAAATGCAGCCTGGGCCTACCAAACAATGATGGCTGCAACCAAATATTAGCCAGGTGTTGTGGTGGGTGCCTGTAGTCCCAACTACTTGGGAGGCAGAGGCAGGAGAATAGCTTGAGCCCAGGAGTTTGGGGGTTGCTGTGAGCTATGATGCCACAGCACTCTACCCAGGGTGACAGCTTGAGGCTCTGTCTCAAAAAAAAAAATACTGGCTGCAGACATGCACAAAAGTTCCAGATGATCCATGCAAAGACAGTCAAAGAGGTATCACCTTGTGGTAATCTTCATAGGCCTGCCCTGCCAGGCATGGAAGAAAAATTGTATACTAATCTGCTAGTCCAACAGATTTTTCCATTGCCATCCAAGAGCATCATAATCCCTTTAAATTCAGAGACCATGGCCTCAGTGAGCAAGAGACAGGAATGTTTACCCCATATTCCTCAGTCAGCTTTTCCTGACCAGGCCTCCTCCTTTCAATGTCTATTGAAACCTTGAGTTTTCTCTCATAATGGATTTTTATTTTCTCTCAAATGGTGAGAAGACACCTGTTCCTAGGCAGAATTTCTATGTATAGTTAAGATCTAAATGTTGTCTTCCACCATCTCATTTGTTAAAATCATTACCCACATACCGATTATTATTTCCTTCTGGGTTAATTTAGAAATCTACCACTGAGTAACAATCAATGTTATTTATCTAACCCCACTGCATTTTCAATGCTGTGTCAGTGTTGTGTCGATTCTTAAAGAAATATTATTTCCTTAATATTAAGATCTCTTTGGGCACAGTGGTTCATGCCTATAATCCCAGCACTTTGGGAGGCAGGAGGATCACTTCAGGCCAGGAGTTTGAGACCAGCCTGAGCAAGAGTGAGACCTTGTCTTCTACAAAAAAAATAAATAAATAAAATAAAAAATTGGTTGTGCTTGGTAGCACATGCTTGTAGTCCCAGCTACTTGAGAGACTGAGACAGGAGAATCACTTGAGTCCAGGAATTTGAGGTTGCAGCGAGCCATGATCACGTCACTGCACTGCAGCTTGGGTGATAGAGTGGGATCTTGTCTTTACAAAAAAAAAAAAAAAGTGTCTCTTAAGGAAGATACCAAAGGAAAAAATATTGTCTGTGGCATCACTGATTTTTTTTCTCTGACCTAATCTATTTTTTCTTTTTTTTTTTTTTTTTTAGAGACAAAGTCTCACTTTATTGCCCTCAGTCGAATGCTGATGTGTCACAGCTCACACAGCAACCTCCAACTCCTGGGCTTAGGTGAGTATCTTGCCTCAGCCTCCCAAGTAGCTGGGACTACAGTGGCCCACCACAACACCTGGCTATTTTTTGTTGCAGTATGACCGGGGCCAGTTTCAAACCCACTACCCTCAGTATATGGGGCCGGCACCCTGCCCACTGAGCCACAGGCATTGCCCGTAATCTATAGTTATAAAGTAATTTTTCAGGCTATTCTAGTAAGTCTTAATCTACCTTTCAGATTGTCAGTCTTTAACACTACTCAGGTGTTAAGAAAATGTACACCTTTCCTTAAGAAATTTGAAGGTCCTCATCAATTTTGTGTCTGTAACAGAAAATGTGATTCCTAATTACCTGAGTCAGAGTCAGCTGGAATTAAGCACCTTACAAAGATTAGTGTCTATACAATGTGATTACCAAGCCCCCAGCCCTTAGTCCCCCAACCCTTGAAAAAGGAACTTCTGAGACCTCCTAGTCCCAGCCCCCTCAAGGGTGGAGAGGTTAGATTCCAAGAAGAAGCCTGAAAATAAGGCTTGGGGTCTTGTCCAATCCTCTAAGCACTGAATAAAACACTGAAACCGTCAAATCAAACACAAATTGGACTGACAAACTTCACACAGTCTTACTAACATATGACAAACCTTTCTTTGGTTTCTAAGAAGGAAGGGGTGGATTCCAAATAAAGCCGCTAGTGGAATTTCCCAAGTTCTCAGAAACTTTCTCAACCCATGTACCCATGCCTTGTACCCCCTGAACTGTGTGACCCCCATCTTGTGACCCATGAGCTAATGTGCACTCCCACCCTAGTTAACTCTAATGATTTGGCTTCTGTACTTGCTTTGCTTAGCCATGCATAAAATGAGCCACCTGTCTTCCATTCCGGGTGCTTATGTCTTACAGTAATGGCCCCCTGCATTAAAATTTCTGCTTAATTATTGCATCAAGTGGGGTCCGAGTTTCTTTCTCAACTCCATGAGTTACTACATTTTCTGGAGGCCCCAGCGAGTTCCATCGGACCCCCACCTGAGCCCACCTCCAGCCAACGGCTCCAGGGGTAGGCCTCGGAGAAACATTTATTTCTCCACCCTGGTGCCCTCGAACACATGGATTCAAGGCACAGGTTCCCAAAATTTTCTGATTTGGTAAGCCTGTGGATTTTTGTGGATTTCTGTAGATCTCTAGAGAATCTGAGGGGGAATAATAGGCTAGGCTGGACGCAGCCTGAGATGCCTTTTCCTGGGGCAAGGGAACGTCTCCCTGTCCCTGTGGCATATGCAGTTTTCTATTAGGCTGTCTGACATTCATGTTTTGTATGAGTGAGTGAAAGTGTTTGTATGTGATTCTACGGCCCTGAGGCTACGGAATCTGAGTGGGCCTCCACCCACGGTTCCTCGACTTTATCATACGGCTTAGTGGCGGGCACCTCAGGGGTGACCTGGAGCCAGGTTTATACCTCTCCACCTATGCCAAGATAGAGTTTTCATCCCTTTGGGGATGTGGCTTGGAAGGCATCTGAGTGGGAGTCAGGCACAGCTCCGTGTCTAATTTTTTGTCTGTCTGTCCTTTTAGACTTCTGTTTTTGTTTTTGTTTTTGTTTTTGTTTTTTTGTCCATTTGTCTCTTTCTCCCTGTCTTATTAGTTTGTCTGTCTGTTGTGGTATTTGTATGTTAACTGTTTAGTTCATCTTTTTAAAAACTATACTTTTTTCCTGTTCCCCTTTTTTTGCAAGCTATAGACATTTAAAACTGAAACCAAAGAAAAGATTGTCATGTGTTAGTAAAATTGTGTGAAGTTTGTCAGTCCAATTTGTGTTTGATTTGTCAGTTCCAGTGTTTTATTCAGTGCTGAGAGGATTGGACAAGACCCCAGTCCCTTACCCCTGAATACTTTTTTGGGTGGATCACAGATCAGTTTTTTCAGGGAGTTCTACATTTTGATCCAGATGAAATCACTGTGTATTCCCTTTTCCTCCTTTACTTAATAAGAGATTAGGCATTTGTTTGCAATGGTGCAAGGACCATCCACCCAGCATCCAACTCCTTTAGAGTGCCTTTTAAATAGTTTTTTTTATTTCAGGCACTATGCCAAGGGCTACAGTGAGAAAGTGAAACCAGGCACTTTATGCACTCTCTGTGAGTTAGAGTGGCCAGCTTTTGGGCTGGCTCCCCATTGGGTCCTTTAACCTCCCCCTTCTTTCCAGCATCCAGGCAATTATTTACTGCCACCCTGGACACCTAGACCAGATCCCCTACATCTATGTATGGATTGATATCACTTCTGAAGGACCAGCTTACATTCGGAAGTGCACTGGCCACCTAACCCCCCATCACATGTTCTTTTTGCTTCTCTGCCAAGACCCTGGATGTGCCATCCTAAAGCCTAGGTCCATCAGTCAAAGGGCCATAAAACTAACACTCTCTTATTACCCCCTCCTCCTGAGGACCCTATTTTAGACTCTTCCCTCCAATCCCATCCTGTATACCCACCGCCATACAGGCTCTCCCAGATGCACCAGTGTCTTTGGTGCCCCTGGTGCCACGGATCCAGGGAAGTGTGGGGAGCCCCCACGAGACCCCTTGAAGACTCAGCAAGGGACCCTATACCAACCATTAAGCCCTGATGCCTCTGCCCAAGATCCTCTGGGGGTGGGAGCAGGGGCACCTCTGGTGGCTCCTATCTTGCCCCTGCACCAATTAGACCCCACCCCAGCATTGGGTGACCAGCCTTTCATGGTGTATGTTCCTTTTTCCACCAGTGATTTGTAATATTGGAAAACCCAGGATCTCCCATTTTCAGGAAAACCACAATGCTTAATTTCCCTACTTGAAACTGTCCTTTTTTTCACCCACCAACCCACTTGGGATGATTGTCAGCAATTCCTCCAGGTCTTGTTCATATCTGAGGAGTGTGAGTGTATCCTGAGAGAATCCAGTAAAGCTATTCTAGCACTGGATGGACAACCCAGCACCAATGCTACCTTGCTAGAAGGCTTGCTTCCTGAGTGCCTGACCCCCATGGGACCTCAATTCTGATGAAGGTAAGGAGGCTCTACTCTGGTACTGCCAGCTTCTGATTTAGGGCCTTAGGACAGCTGCTACAAAGCCTACCAATTTGTCCAAAGTTAGTGGGGTTATTCAGGGAACCACAGAAAGCCCCACAGCTTTTCTAGAAAGGCTGATGGAAGCCTATAGGACTTATACCCCTGTTGACCCAGAAGCCCCAGAGAATAAGCGGGCTATTAATGTGGCCTTTGTTGCTCAGTTGGCCCCTGATATTAGAAAGAAATTACAAAAACTTGAGGGGTTTAAAGGGAAAAATCTCAGTGAGTTAGTGGAAGTAGCCCTGTGGGTTTTCCACAACCAAGAGCCCATGGATGTGGCTTCCACCAAGTGGATGGCTAAGGTAGTCATAGCCACCCCACAGGAGCACTCGTGGGCCCAGGGAACTCCACAAGGTAGAGGCCCTAAACCCCCACCTGAAGAAAGATAAATGTGCCTATTGTAAGGAATTGGGGCACTGGAAAAATGAGTGTCCTTGGGGATGTGGCTATTGCAAGAAGCCAGGACACAGGAAAAGTGAATGTCCTCAGAAAGCAGCCAAGGCACAGATGGCCATAATTTTAGTCAAAGAGAATGCTGACTGAGGGGGTCAGGGCTCCTTTCCCCTGTCCCCCAGGAGCCCATGATAACCTTCCAAGTTGGGGGCCAACCTGTGAACTTTCCAGTGGACACAGGTGAAACATTTTCAGTCTTAAAGAAACCCCAAGGCCCCATCACAAAACAGAAAGCAACAATTGTAGGTGCCACCGGGGAACCCCAAGCAGTCCCTTGGACTACTGCCCGTATCACAAATGTGGAAAGGGGCACTATCACCCACTCTTTTCTGGTCATGCCTGACTGCCCGTACCCCTTGCTGGGGTGAGACCTGTTGCAAAAACTCTGCGCCAAGGTCTCCTTTGGGCCAACTGTAGCCATCCTGACAGTGCCTGACGGCCCTGCCCATATCCTGTTTTCTGCCCCTCTTGGGGATGAATACCTGTTGTTTGAAGGACTTGACAAGATCCTAAGTCAGGAGAAGCACCTCCACACTTGGCAGACACAGATCCCACAGGTATGGGCTGAGAAAAACCCCTCAGGACTGGCAAACCACCAACTGCCAGTAGTGGTGCAGGTCTCCAGGGCCGCCACCCTGGTACAGGTCCACCAATACCCCATTTCCTGGGAAGCCAGAGCTGGGATCACAGTACACATCACCCGGCTCTGGGAAGCGGGCATATTGGTCCCTTGCCAGTCTGTTTGGAACACTTCTCTCCTCCCTGTTAAAAAGCCTGGTACCAAAGACTACTGACCTATTCAAGACCTAATGGAGGTAAACACCTGAATGAAGACAATCCACCCCACAATTCTGAACCCTTACACCTTACTCAGCGTAATTCCCCGTTGTAGAACCTGGTACTCAGTCCTTGACTTGAAAGATGCCTTCTTTACAATGCCCCTCGCTCCTATCAGCCAACCAATCTTTGCCTTTGAATGGGTAGATCCAGAAAGTGGACAAATCGGACAGTTAACCTGGACCCGCCTGCCACAGGGGTTCAAGAACTCCCCCACCCTATTTGATGAGGCTCTGAGTAAAGACCTCCTCCTTTTCTGGGATGCCCATCCACACATGTCCCTTGTACATTATGTTGATGATCTCCTGTTAGCTGCTGAGACTGAGCTAGAGTGTGAAAATGACACCCTTGATCTCCTCTGGGAACTGGAGAGGCTGGGATACCACGTCTCTGCCAAAAAGGCACAGCTGTGCACCACTGTGGCAACCTACCTGGGGTATTAACTACAAAGAGGCCAGTGTGCCCTCTCCAAAAGCAGGATCGAAGCCATCCTCTGCATTCCTCCACCATCTACCAAAAGGTAAGTGCATGAATTCCTAGGAGTGGTTGGGTACTGTCGGCTATGGATCTTGGGCTTTGCAGAAATAGCTAAGCCCCTGTACTCAAGTACAGGTGGAGGTGGCAAGCCCCTCCAATGGGGAAAGGCTGAATAACATGCCTTTAACCAACTAAACTATGCCCTTGCTTCTGTGCCTGCCCTAGCCTTGCCTGATATCACCAAGTCCTTTCAACTCTTCATAGCCAAAAGCAAAGGCATAGCAAAGGGGGTCCTACCCCAAACTCTGGGCCCCTGGAAGAGGCCTGTTGCCTACCCGTCTAAGCAGCTGAACCTAGTCACCTCTGGATGGCCACGCTGCATTAGGGTTGTTGCTGCCACAGCTGAACTGGTCAGAGATGCAAAGAAACTAACCCTAGGCCAGGACCTGCAAGTAGTCAGGAGCCACACCATAGAAACCCTTCTATGAAGTCCCCCATACCACTGTATCTCCAACTTCCGGATCACTCAATACCAGGTACTGCTTCTTGACCCTCCCTGAGTGACTTTCCTCAAAACAGCTATCTTGAATCCAGCCATCCTCCTGCCAGACGACAATCCACAGCAACCCATTCGTGACTATGTACACACGCTGGACACCCTTTCTTGCCTGTGACTGAATTTGACAGATACATGTCTTCAAACCACTGATCTGAACCCATTCATGGACTGTAGCAGCTACATCCATGAAGGTAGGTGAGTGGCAGGGGCAGCGGTCATCTCCTTTACAGAAGTCCTCTGGGAACAGGCACTGGTACACAGGACCTCAATTCAGACGGCTGACTGCATTGCCCTAACACAAGCCCCATGACTGGCCAAAGGAAAGATAGCCAATATATACACTGACAACTGGTATGCGTTTGCCATATGTCCATGGGGCCTTGTACAAGGAAAGGGGACTCCTGACTTCTGGGGGAAAGGACATTAAAAATAGAGAAGAAATCCTTGCCCTGCTAGAAGCTATCTGGCTGCCAAGCCGGCTTGCCATCATCCATTGCCGTGGACACCAAAGGACAGACATGCCCATTCCACAGGGAAATGTACTGGCCCATCAGACAGCCAAGGCAGCGGCCCTAAAACCAGTGGATACCCTTCACATCCTCCCAATCTTACTGGATCTCCTGGCTACCACCCTCATCAGTTTACTCAGAAACAGACAAAGAAGAAAGCAAATGCCTGGACTGTCTAGCAGGCCCCAAGGACTGGCTCATCTGTTCCTATGGTTGCCCCTTCCTCCTGGAAGCATTGGGAAGACAACTTGTTGACCAACTACACAAGGCAACTCACCTGGGGACCACAAAACTCAACCAACTTATCTCCAAACACCAGTACATCCCCCATCTCCATAAATGGACTAAGGATGCATCCTCCAGGTACCTCCCCTGTAACAAGGTAAATGCTACCCAAGTGCCTCAGCACAAGGGATCATGTCTCTAGGAAACCAACCCAGGGGAGAACTGGGAACTTGACTTCACTGAAATCAAACTGGGTCTGTATGGGTATAAATACCTTCTAGTCTTAATTGATACTTTTTCAGAGTGGCCAGAAGCATTTCCACACGAGAAAGAAACAGCCTTGACAGTGGCAAAACACCTTCTCATTGACATTATCCCCAGATTCAGCTTGCCCCTTACCCTGGGGTCCAACAATGGCCTGGCCTTCATAGCCCAGGTTTCTAAAAACCTGGTGGCAACTCTAAAATTACATGGAAATTGCACTGTGCTTACAGGCCCCGAGGTTTAGGTCAGGTAGAAAGAATTAATAGAACATTAAAGGAAACCTTAACTAAGTTGCACATAGAAACTGGTGGCAACTAGGTAGATCTTCTCCCCTTCGCCCTTTTGAGGGCCCAGTGTACCCCTTACTTCTAAGGTTTAACTTCCTTTGAAATAATTCAAGGAACTCTACCCCAAGTACTCCCAAAATTAACTGATGAGCTGTTGGCCCCCATCCATAACCACAAGCTTTTAAGTTCATTACAGGCCCTGCAAAGACTGTGCAAAGACCTCCGGGATGCCATTTGGCCGACTATACCTGACCACCAGTGCCGTGGAGCAACTACACAATCTCCAACCTGGAGACTGGGCTTGGGTAAAAAGACCCTGAAACTTCAACCCCACAATGGGAAGGGACTTACCCTGTTATTTTAACTACCACAACAGCCATCAGAGTTGGAAGAAAGAAGCAGTGGATCCACTACACCCACACTAAGAAGGCTGCAGAGGACCATATCCCTCCGGCATGGTACCTCAAGTCCACCGAGAATCCCTTAAAACTCCAGCTGTGCAGATCTTCCTCCTCATCTTCACCTGCCTGTTCCACACCAACCAGCCAGCAGAAGGAGAAACTACAACCAACATCAGCCCATCCCCTAAGACTGGATCCTTTCCTAGACTGAGGATGGTACCAAAGTAGCCCATGTCTCACCACCCTAGATCCTCTCCCAAAACAAGGACAGCAGCGTCTCAGCAACTGATGCCTGGCCAGGTTTCCACTTTGACCTCTGCATCCCATTTGGCTACAGCTATACCGGAACCACATGGACCAGGTACAGAGGAAAGGGGGATTTAATTTGGACCTGCACAAGCCAACAGAAAGCCTGAGAGCTCAGATATATTTTTTACTTATATCCTGAAACTGTGTTACATTTCTCTTCAAATGGACAATATTGTGGGGATATAATTATTGTAAAAACCGGGGCTGTGAAACTATAGCATCATGGGGACTAAACAAGGACCCACAGATAGAATTCCAAAAAGAATATACAGGCACCTGTACTCTAAACAGTAATTGCAATCCTATCAAACTATCTGTAAAAGATTGGTGGAGACCAACATGGCAGACAGGTCTATCCTCAGGTATTAGATTGTATGTCAGTGGGCTAGACCCTGGCTTTTTATTCACTATTCAGAAAATCCCATAACCATCTCCCCCCAAACCCATAGGCCCGCATTTTATCCTCGATCCAGAGCCACCACAGATTCTCCCACTGGCTCCTATCCCCACCATCCAAGCCTCAACCAGCCAGGCCCCAGACTTAACCAACTTAAGCCCAAGAATGTCACCTGCAATTGCCACCCCCATATTCACGCTTTTAGATGCAGTGTTTAATTTTGCAAATATTACAAATAGTAACCTAACAAGTGATTGCCAGCTTTGCCTTAATCCAGCCCCACCATATTATGTAGGAGTAACTACTGATACAACCCTTGGACACTCCCCAACCCAGATAATGAATGCTTCAGCCAGTATTTTAAAACAGAACAGTAGTATATGTACATGGGGTCCACACCCACTTTGACCTTAGGGGATCTACAAGGGCAAGGGTAGTGTATCACATGCCCAGAATACCCCTTACACACACCCCCTTACCAAGATAATTGTTTGCAAAATATTCAACTCTCAAATTCTACTCGCCCTGCAGAGAGTTCCCCCCATTATTTGGTAGCCCCTAAAGGAACTTGGTTTGCATGCTTCACTGGTTTAACCCCTTGTGTAAATGTTTTATTTTTATATGACACCCCCCAAATCTGCATACTAATTCACATCATTCCCCAAGTTTATATTTACTCTGGGGAAGGAGAAAGAGAACATTTTTGGGGCCTGCAGAGACAAACCAGAGCCCCCATCCTAGTACCTCTACTTTTTTTTTTTTTAAAGACAGAGCCTCAAGCTGTCCGCCTGGGTAGAGTGCCGTGGCATAGTGCACAGCATCCTCCAACTTCTGGGCTCAAGCGAGTCTCCTGCCTCTGCCTCCCAAGTTGCTGGGACCACAGGCGCCCGCCACTACGCCTGGCGATTTTTTTTTTTTCGGTTGCAGCCATCATTGTTGTTTGGCGGGCCAGGGCTGGATTCGAACCCGCCACTTTAGGTATATGTGGCTGGTGCCTTAGCCACTTGAGCCACAGGTGCTGAGCCCCTAGTACCTCTACTTATAGGCATAGGATTAGTGGGCTCCACAGTCATGAGCACTATAGTCCTAGCCACTGGTCCCCTCAGTCCAGGCTTTCAAGCCCTTAAAACTCAAATTGATTCAGATCTCCGAAATTTGGAGGCTTCTGTCACCAATTTAGAAAAATCCCTAAACCCTTTGACAGAAGTAGCATTACAGAACAGGAGAAGCCTAGACCTACTCTTTTTTAAAACAAGGAGGCCTCTGCATAGCCTTAGGGGAAACGTGCTGTTTTTATGCCAGCCACTCTGGAGTTATAAAAAACAGTTTAGCCCTGGTCAAAAAGAATTTATATGAAGGAGAAGAATAATGTGAAAAAGAAAGTACTTAGTATGAAACTTTATTTAATTGGTCCCTATGGATAACAACCCTCATATCAGGTGTAGCAGGGCCACTCCTTCTCCTTTTTATTGGAATAACTTATGGCCACATCATTCTTAACCGCTTCATAACATTCATACAACAGAGATTTAAAACTGTAAAATTGGCTCAGCGCCTGTGGCTCAAGTGGCTAAGGCACCAGCCACATACACCTAAGGTGGCAGGTTTAAATCCAGCCGGGCCTGCCAAAACAACAATGATGGCTGCAACCAAAAAATAGCCAGGCGCTGTGGCAGATGCCTGTGGTCCCAGCTACCTGGGAGGATGAGACAGGAGACTCACTTGAGCCCAGGAGTTGGAGGTTGCTGTGAGCTGTGATGCCACAGCACTCTACCCAGGGGGATAGCTTGTCTCAAAAAAAAAAAAAAAAAAAAAAGATCTTGCTGGTTTAGAAGACTTGTAAAAAAAATGTCAGGCCCGCATATGCAACATCTCTTGACAGGTCAGTGAATTGACAAGGACTTTGAGACAGGTATTTGTATTAACTATCTGCACTACTC
>CAUYQV010021329.1:0-34982 GCA_963574575.1 Galagoides demidoff
ATCTTTATTGAAATGTGATTTTTTATCTTCTGGGTATATACCTAATAATGGAATTGTAGGGTCGAATGGCAGGTCTATTTTTAGCTCTCTAAGTGTGTTCCAGATGACTTTCCAAAAAGAACTTACTAATTTGCATTCCCAAAAGCAATGTAAAAGTGTTCCCTTTTCTCCACATCCACGCCAGCAACTCTGGCTTTGGGATTTTGTGATATGGGCTAATCTTACTAGAGTTAGGTGATATCTCATAGTAGTTTTGATTTGCGTTTCCCTGTGGTTAAAGAAGTTGAGCATTTCTTTTCTATGTGTTTGTTGGCCATTAGACTATTTTCATTTGAAAAGTTTATATTCATGTCTTTGGCTCTCTTTTTAATGAGGTTTTTTGATTTTCTTCTTGCTGATTTTCTTGAGTTCTTTGTAGATTCTGGTTATCATCTCATTACCAAATGTACAGCACACAAATATTTTACTCTGTTTGTTGGCTATTTCCTCCACTGATTGTTTCCTTGACTGTGCAGAAACTTTTAAATTTGATCATATGCCACTCATTTATTTTTGTTGTTGTTATGATTTCTTTTGAGATCTTCTTCATAAAATCTTTCCCATGGCTCGGCGCCTGTGGCTCAATCGGCTAAGGCGCCAGCCACATACACCTAAGGTGGCGGGTTCGAATCCCTAGCCCGGGCCCGCCACACAACAATGATAGCTGCAACCAAAAAATGGGCAGGCGTTGTGGCGGGCACCTGTGGTCCCAGCTACTTGGGAGGCAGAGGCAGGAGACTCGCTTGAGCCCAGGAGTTGGAGGTTGCTATGAGCTGTGATGCCATGGTACTCTACCCAAGGGGATAGCTTGAGACTCCATCTCAAAAAAAAAAAAAATCTTTCCCATGGCTGATATGTATGACACTTGCTACATTTGTTTATTTTTTATTTTTTCTATTTCTTTATTAAATCATGAACACATAGCTAATGTATACATTAATGCATTTATGAGTACAATGTGCTGATTTCATATAGAATTAGGAATACTTATATCACACTGGTTAATATATGCCTCATCTCATTTACTTAATTATTGTGTTAAGACATTTATATTCTATACTTAATAGATCCAACATGTACCCTGGCATTATGTACCATAGGTGTGATCCCGCCATTCACCCTCCCTTGATCTGACCTCTCCTCTCCCCATAAGTCACATAAGTGTCAAAAGGGTAATCCTGACAAATCAATGGACATGGGCAGCCTATACCTTAGGCAAACTCTGGGATTCTATCCCTTTTTGTAGGGCATTTCCCAGAATTAAGACATTTTAATGGCAGTATAAATGGTAGGAAACTCCCTAACATGATCAAGAGTTTTCTTCCACGCAATCATCAGAAACATTACAAATCAAATATTATTCCTGGGGCACACTGGCTTAGATCAATTGTATCCCACCCTTAACCATTTTTTTCATAAAGAATAAATGGACTGTGAATCAAAACAGCTAAATTTTTTTTCATGGCTCTTTCTCAAGATAATAATGATCATGAATACTAAACCTAAGATGTCAACCATGGGACTAATTGTTTAAATACGCTGTTCACATTTAATCTTTAAAACAATCCTATTGCATGCCACATACCCAGAACGGTGCTTGTCACTACATGGGTACTCAATAAACATTCAATAATGAATGTGCCAGCTGGCAAGGAGGTATTATAATCTAGACTTTATGGATGGAGCACCATGGAGGGTAAGAAAATGGAGTAACTGGCCCAGGTTCATATTAACTAGAAGTAGAGGCAGGATTTGAACACTGTTCTACTTAATTGACTCAACAGTTTATGCTTTGATCCTTCATAGGCACAGCTTCACCTAAATGCTTCGAGCTTTGGTTTATTATTAGCAAAATAAAGATATTTCATAAATTATCTCTAAGGTTCTTTTTTAATTAAAGAAATTCCTAACCAACCTTTGGAAATTAACATGAAGCACAGACTTGTGAAGCTGATATGAAGGCTGAGAGGTGATACATTTTTTACAACTTGGAAAAGGTGACAATTATGTTGAATTTGTTGGTAAGTGTACAAAGTGAGCCTCGGGTCTTTCCTTCTCTAGATCTATACACTCTTGTACCCCTAGTCCTGAAATCCAAACAGCTCTGATAACCTAAACTTTTTAAACTCATTTGCCTGCAAAACTCGTCCTGACTTGAACGTGGCTGCAAATACTAATCTGAACTGATGTAAGACTATTTCCAGTTTTTATTTATTATACTTGTGAACATTTATTTGCTTTGATGTCCAAATATTAATTTATTAGTCCATGAGGTGATATATCTACTCCTTGGGGTGAGGGTAGCTAGAATGTTAATACATTATACAATTTATGCAATATCATTCGACACACCATAAAGTATATGTGTTTGGTTAAAGGGACTTTGATTTTGAGCATTTAGATTCTTAGCTAAGTGAATTTCCCGCTATATCAAATGACTGTGCATTTTAACCTCCATCATATGACTTGTAATACCTATGATATTTCTGTTTTGAAATAGACATTCTGTGAACACCATACCCAGTGTTCCACAAATATTGTAGAAATAAATAATGGAAAAATTATATGACAGAAGAGTGCAGAATGACTCACAGATTCCTGACTGCTTCCCAAAAAGGTTTGCCTAGTTATCAAGATACAGGACAGACTTTGTGAAACAGCACTGTTAAAATTTCTATATACCTCCTTTGAGGGTCTGGAGACTGGCCAAGTATTCATTTTGTTGCTGCTGGAACTAATGCTGTACTTTATAAAGTGGGTCACAGAGTGCTCCTGAGATATCTTGAAGGCACTGAGGGCTTTGATTAGGGTGATTGGAGATGTTTTCTTCTGCACTGGCTGACTTCGGTGGTCCCTTAACAGTCTTCACAAGGACATTCCTTCTCACAGCAGTCAGGCTTCTGGGTGATTGCAAGTCTGTGCTGCTGGGTCCCAATACTGAACTTCTTATCTTCCTATGTCAATTATTTGTCTCCTTCTTTATTTGTTTTTATTAATAATACAGAAATGCAGCAATTTCTGTACCTTTTTGATAAATGTATGCTATGGACTGAATTGTTTTCTCCTCCCCCACGTTCCATATGTTGAAGCATTTCCCCCACTGTGATGATATTTGAAGATAAAACCTTTGGAAGATAACTAGGTTTTGGTGAGGGTGGTTCCCTCCTGTGGTAATTAGTGCACTTATAAGTCAAGAGACAGCAGAGAGTTCACAGAGTTTGTGTGTTTATTTTGTTCTCTCTCTCTTTCTGCTAGCACATTGAACTCAGACTTTCAGCTTCCAAAGTTGAAAGAACAAAAGTTTGCATCATTTAAGCCACCTAGTCTACAGTATTTTGTTAGGGCAGCCTGAACTGATTAGACACAATATTTATAGCATTGTAAATATCATATCACTAGAGTCATTGATAAAGAGTAATGCTTGGATACTTTTTGAAGCAGGTACTTGTTAAGTCCTTAACTATGGTTTAATAGTATATACTTCCTTAGCTATAATAAGAAAATGACATGACAGGGTTGAAAATGAACATGTTACTGGTGTGGAAATGCAAGACATTTAATGGAGAGTTGGTAGTCTTCTAGTTTGTGTTAGGTCAACTCCCTCTCTACTTGTATTCCTATCTTTGTAGTTCCTAAGATGAAGTCTGGATTTGTTGCTCACTGTATCCTCATCTTCACTGAGGGGTGGATCCTTGAATCTGATATGAGGAGATAGATTCTCCCCTTTTTGTCACATCACTGAGTGCTTTGTATAAATTTCCTGCTAAATTCTATGGCAGGTGACCTTGAGCCTCTGCTCTCAGTACGGTCAAGGTCAGTTGTTGACTTGTTGCTGACTTGTTTCCTCATCGGTTTTCCCTGAGCCTTTGCACCTTCTCTCTGGGTCCATCCATAGCCTCACATGGTGATCCCTTTGCAGACATATGACTCTCAATTTCACAAGAAGCTTCTTTGAGGGTACAAGCATCCCAAACTTCATTCTGCTTAGTGTGCAAGGTACTAATACAACCTTTACAAAGGGGTATGGAGAAAGAGGAAATAATTGACATGGTCTGGCTAAGGCGTATTTAAAAAATGGTTTGATAATAGCCATACATAATCTTCATACTGCTAAAACACGAGGGAAATTCAATTGTAAGGAAGTGCTCAATGAATATATAAAACTTAGTATGTTTATAGAGACACTTTTCACTAGATAATAATGAACATTTTTCTTTTTACCAAATGGCTATTACAACAACCCTCAAAAACAAAACATCAATATGCTTTGGTACCCTCTTATTAACTGTGTTTAATAAACCTTAAGCAATTCTGAAGAACCTAAAATAACCCTGATCTTTATAGCCTTGCAAGCTGAAGTTGTTCAAATTTGAGTTACATGTTCCACTGGATCAATTTGCCCTGATATTTAGTTATGAATAAAACCTGACTAGACTCTTAAAATAATACCTTGCTTATAAGTTTTCCCTAAATATAAAGGTTAACAGTAGCAATTGAAATTATGACTAATTGATGTGAGGCCACCTTCAGTGGTCCTTGTGCTCTCTGGCAAGTGACCCTGTGTCTCTTCTTGGTTTTCTGTAATTTACTCTGTGTGTCTATGTTAGACTTCACATTCACTCTCTCCACAATGCTTTCAGTGATATTCATTTTCGTATCTCTTTTAATCTGATTTTCATCATTATTATACTTGTTAATAGTATAATAGCAAATAATCTCTCCCCCCAAAACTTTGCCTCAATAAGAATATACTAGAGCTAAAATGAATTCTGAGATTTCTGAGTCTAGTCTTTGCAGATGAGGTAACTAAAACTGAGGTATTAAATAACCGATTCATTGTCAATCAGACACAATATTAAAATGAGGTTTATTAATTCTCAGTCCAATGTTGTTGCTGTACAATCTTAAGGTCACGTTAAAATTTTGAATTACAAACAATAATACTACAGTAGTTTTAGAAGGATATTCCTATGTTCATAGAATTGAAAATTACTGTAGAGTGTGACACATCTCATGGTCATTGCATATTGATCATAAGTTATGGTTCAGACACCATGCAATGCATTGTCCTAGATAATCACATTTACTTCTCAGAGGAACCCAATAATAGCATCATTGTTATTATTACCGCTATTTGATAGATGGAGCATAGAGACAGGGAAAGTAACACGCCTAAAGTTGCTGCCTCCTCATTTGTTTAGATCAAAGAAATATGAAATTTTTAAATTACCTGTTCTTTCTACTATAATGCTTACAAACAAAACAAACATAGAACCACATTTGTGACTCTTTTTTAGGAAGCTTAACTATTTTCAATAATTGTTTTTCTATCCTAAACTCTTGGATTCATATTGCTTCTTTCTCTTAACTTCCTACTGCCTCTTTTCCCACCATTCTTTTGTTTTAATCTACTTTATCTGGCTGTAATGTATGTGTCTTTATAAACCACTTTATTTCCTTTTTAGATCTAAGCAGGCACAAATGTAAACATAGTAATAATTAAATAAGCAAATTTACCAACCTAACGACCAGAGCTCTAATGATGCAGATTAATCATTCATGAATGTAGAGGATAACTAAGAAAGTCCAGCTTCATATATTGAAAAATCTCAAGGATATATCATCACAAAGTTTTCAAAGGTGGAAAATATAAATAGGAGTTTACAGCAGCAAGATAGTCCAGGATCATTCATAGAGGTCCATTCTAGTAGATATGAGGTGAATGTTCACTGTCTCACAATGAATTAGTCAACTATCACTTTCTGATGTCTTCTCTGAGTTTTGAACACAAGTTTCTTATACTAGAAAGCCAAGCAAACAAAAACAAACAAACAAAAAACTAGTTAACTCAGGTTAAAAAATAATCACTAAAAATTTCCTACTGTGCTTCACAGAGAAAACTATGTCAAATAAGCATTATATTTTAATTTGTTTGGGATTTTTTTGTAGACATGGTCTGAATTTTGGTTCCTAATAACCTTCCATTAGTGACAATTAGTCTTAGAAATATAGAAGCAAGTTATATTATTAGATGAGTGCCACTATACCGGTATAATAAAGAGATTTTATGAAAGGGAAACAGTTTGTGATATATTTTAATGCCATGTATAGATATTTATTTTAAGAAAGAATTAAGTTTCCAATATTTTATTTACCAAATTGATGCAAAAATCTATTTTTATTAACTGTTATTCCATTCTATTTTTCTTCTCTTTAAGATTCTGTCTAAAATAATAAGATGAATAAGAAATTATTCATGGTGAAATTAACCACTGCAGATTTCTATTATGAGGTTTCCAAAGGTAATTTTGTTTTTCATTTGAGCAATTGATATATTATTAAAACTTCTGGATAGTTTTGGAAGTTCAGTAGTATTCATCAGACAAAAATATTTTGTTTGGTGTATGTTTGTTTAAATTATCTAAAGTTGAGAGCAGAGGTAAGTACTCCTTGTTTTGGGCCAAATTTTATTTAAAAATAATCTATAAGGAACGGTTCAACTCTATCTTTGAAAACAAATAATTTTCAGTTTGAATAATGATATGTTAATTCAATTAAAATTGATTAAGTCAGACAACATTACATATTTGCTAGGGCTTCAGTTTTAGTCAGGAGAGAAATGAATATGCTTTAGTATTCAAATGCCACCATCATGTTTAAATTCATTGCTGTGCTGTGGAGAGAGAAACAACAGAAGCAGCTGTCTGCTCCCTCCGCATTTAGCAGAGAATTCAATAACTCTCAGAGTAGGCAGGATTAGATACTCACTGTCAAACACAGTTGCCTAATTCTGAGCCGCAGACTTTTTTTTAATATTCCACTTTGGAATACTAAAAGGTTGAAATATGTAAAATATGCAAACATTTCCATTTGCAAGTCACAAAGAATATAGGCAATGCACAGGATCTATTTAGCATCACAGCTTTACTAGTTGAAGTCACTCGTTTACTAAAGACACAATCTTTATTAATACCCAACGCTGAATTTACTAACAAAATCAAGTTTCCAAGCATAGTACTTATATCTAACCAGTAAGAAAATTTTCTAACCTTTCACCTTTACTAATTGGACACTCAGGCTTTTCTTATAGATTATTACCAGAAGACTACATTAGTTTTCTCGACAATAACTCAAAGCAGATCATGCAGTTAAAACTTCAGCAGTGAGCGCCCAGGAGCATGCTTGAAAATATTACATTGGAAATATTCTGACAGCCAAAATCAGGGCAATTTGGGAACTATTTTCAGCTCGATCCAATCTGAAGATTAGCCTTCTCACCAAAATGTTAAATTTTACAAAATTTTTCCCAAGAGCATAACATGGATCGGAATACACAGAGGCAGCAGAGAGAAGGGCCCATAGCAACAAAAAAAGTCAGGTCATATTGAACCATTGAAGTGCCCAATTTAAACACCCTCGTCCTGCATAAATGTAATTTACGAAATGATGAGCACACAGAATATAATTTTATTCCTAATATTTGTCATCCTTTATCCATTATTTAAAGAGAGATAAAAACATCAGAAAGTACTGCGACATGCCTAATATTGGATCTTTGCCTTTAGAACTACGTGAAATCCATCCTGAGGCCTTTGAGTGCAGGTTGGTCGGTCTTGGTACCTTTGAAAACTTTATACCCAGGCTTAGCCTGACTGATGGTAAAGGGAAGGAGGAGCAAACCTGCCATTTTTCTTCTGCTATCACAGTTTCTTGGCAGCATGTTGGTGGGTCTGAATAACCTTTGTTTTTTAAGAACTTTTGTCTAGGCTTAGCCTGAGTGATGTCCCATTTTTCTTGTACCACAGTTACTTGGTGGTAGGTAGCCTCTTGCCGCATGCACAGTGAGTCTGAATCTCTCTACATCCCGGAGCTACATCAAGGAGGAACATTTGCTCTGTGCAATCAGCAGGTAGAAATTAAAGTAGCAGGGTGAGCCTCCGCCATGGCTGCTCATTCCACAGGAGCTGAGAGGGAGCTGGCCTGTCCTCTTCTTGCACCCCTGAGAGGGAGCGGGGGAAAGGATGATATCAGTGTCTCCTGGACACAATGGCAAGAAACAAATAAAGGCAAAATGGAATTTTGCTTTTTTGTTAATTAGCTTCAAGTGTCTTAGGCATTATAGGTAGCCATGTGATTAATGTATGACAGGAAAGAAAAATATTGGGAAATTTAGCAGAGTATAGCCTCAGCTGTTATTGATCTGATGAACTTTTCACTTGTGACCTTTGAAAATACTATTACCATAAAGTGACACGTGGGGAAAACAATCCCTTCAGAAGACATTTTTAGTACCTTAAAGTATATGAAGATGGGTAACATTGACCATTTGAAACCTTATCATTTTTTATGGTTAGTAATTTTTAATGAATTATATGATAGTCAGATTAATAGACATTTAGCTACTTTTTAAATGTGCACTGCTGAAAGGCTGTTTTTTTAATTTTTCTTTTTGGTAAATAAAAACTATGTTTTAAAGATTCCTTGATGGTAAGGAATCCAATCTCTGCAGAAAGGTAATTATTCTCTTATAAATTAGTTTCTTTTCAACCTCTAAGCCTTATTCTTTTACCTGGGGCTAGAATGTACATAAGCAAAAGACATTCTAACTGTATGACATACTTATAATATACTGTGTTCTAACTGTACGATATACAGTGTCTGGAGAAAAATATAACTGATTCAACATTCTTGGATGATTCTGGCTTCTGGCCATGAAGGAGTAATTGGGATCAGATTTACCATCTACTCACAAATATCTAGAAAACTAGCATTATAGATGACATATCTGTATCCAAACATGGGGCAACAGGCAGAACTATGATATATGAGCTCTGAGATAAGGGAAACACAAGGGTAAGGCTACAGTTGCCCTTGCTTTCTGACTGCAGACACTCTCCTCAAGAACATAGTGAAGAACCAGAATAAAAAGTAGACTATAGTGTCTCATTAATGAAGGAGGCAGAGAGCAGATCTGGGAGACGCTGGGGTGGCTGTAATTTGAAGGGTAAAATCTCCTAGAGAAGAGAACTACACAGAAGAAGAGCTCCAGAAATCCATGCCCTTGAGCCTGTTGCCAAGTACCATAGGGATGAACTCCATGAGGTCAGGAAACCAGGGAAGTGTAATCTGAACAATTCCCAGAGCTCATTCAAGTTTGGGTGACCTTGAAGTCCAACCACCCATTCTACTGAGTCTTTATTGGAATATCTGAGCATCTCGCAGACACCTACCCATAGTTACACCTTAGGAGTAGGGCTGTGGTACGCAGCATCCCATGATCCAGGGGACCCATGAACTTGTGTAATGTTCTTCCCTTAAGTGTGAGGAGGACATAGTAACTTGATTATATTGAAGGGAATACAGCAAATGCTGTGTTTTACTTGCCTTCTGTCTTGCTCTCTTGCTGGGTTGCTCTACTAGAAGCCAGTTACCCTACTGTGAGCTGTGTTATGAAGAGGACCATGTGGCAAAAAACTAAAGTAAATCTCCAGTAAGTAATTTATAAGCAACTAAACCTTGTGAACAACCACTTGAGTGAACTGGAAGGAAGATCTTCCCATAGCGAAGCTTTGAGATGACAGTAGCACTGGGCTCATTTGGAACCACAAGTGTCTGAATAGCCAAAACAATTTTAAGCAAAAAGAACAAATCTGGAGGCATCACATTACCAGGCTTCAATCATACTACAAGGCTAGTAACCAAAACAGCATGGTATTGATACAAAAATCAAGCAACCAAGGGAACAGAGCAGAGAACTCAGATCTAAAAACATCTGCCTACACCAACTGATCATTTTTGCTCTTTTTTTTGGAGAGAGTCTCACTCTGTTACACAGGCTGGAGTGCTGTGGTGTTAGTCTAGCTCACGGCAACCTCAAACTCCTGGGTTCAAGTCATCCTCCTGCCTCAGCCTCCTGAGTAGCTGGAACTAAAGGTGTCCAGATAATTTTTCTATTTTTAGTAGAGATGGGCTCGTGCTCAGGCTGGTCTCAAACTCCTGAGCTCAAGAAATTCCTGCCTCAGCCTTCTAGAGTGTTAGGATTATAGGCATGAGCCACTGCACCCACCGTGCACCAATTGATTTTTGACAAAAACATACTCTGAGGAAAAGAATCCCTGTTCAATAAGTGGTTCTGGGAAAACTGAAGAGCCACTCATAGAAGGATTAAGCAGGACTCCTACCTTCATCATTCACAACAATGAATGCAGGATGGATAAGACTGAAGTGTAAGGCATGCAACCATAAACATTCTAGAAGAAAACGTAGGAAAAACGTCAGCCCAGGCCAAGGCCCAGCCCAGGCCAAGAATGATGATGAAAGCAATTACAGAAATAACAAAAATAAATAAATGGGCCTTAGTTAAACTGGAAAGGCTTCTGCACAGCAAAGGAACTAATCAACAGAGCAAACAGACATACTGCAGAATCAGAGAAAAATACTCTCAAACGATCCCTTTGATACAAGAAATACAGAATCTACAAAGACCTCAAGCAAAACAGCAAGATAAAAGGTCAAAAGTCAATACATTTCTGGGTAGGCTGGTAAAAAACAAATACTGTAGATATGTTATTCCTATGAGGAATAAAAGAAGTGGATTATTGCAGATTTTACTGATAATAGCAAGCAGGAAAGGAAAATTATAGATAACTGTGTCAATGAATTTGACAAACTAGGTAAAATTTAAAAATTATTGGAAAGATATACTAACAAAATGGATGAATCCATAAATGATTCATTAATGCATGGGAATGAATACATTCTGTATTACAGTGTGTCATAAAAATAGTTAAAAAAGATCTTTTTTTGGCATTGATATCCATGGCTACCTGCTCTAGCCCCTTGTTAATATTTTAAGCTTGTGTTTACTAATTATCTAGGTAGAATAATGTATGTGCCTTTACATACATAATTTGAAGCTCAATATCACTATGTACTTATTAGGAAATACAAACTGCAGCCACTATTCCAGGACACCAATACACAGCCGATAAAATGCTTTCAATTAAAAAGACCACCAATACCAAGCTTTAGAGTAGACAGCTGCCGCTCTCCTCCCTTGCTAGTGGAAGGTAACATGGCACAACCATGATGAAAAACCATTGGCAATATCTATTTGCTGTAAGATCCAGCCATTCTCTTCCTAGGTATTTAGCCAAAGGAAATGACAGTGTCTGTTTGCATATATCTTCCAGCCCCAAACTGACAACCAGCAGGTGAATGGATTAATAATGGTTTTATTAGATTTGGTCCCAAAATGGAAGCAAGCCCAATCAATGCCTACCAATAAGTGAATAAATGAACTGTTGTATACAGAAGAGATAAATAAAACTGTGGTCCAAACAATGAAATACTATTCATGAATAAAAGGAGAATAAACTTCTGACATACATATGATAGGCACAAATCTCATGGACGTTATGTGGAAGGAAGCCTGACCAATGAGTATATAGTATATAATCTCATTTATATGAAATCTGACATTTGTCACGTAGTGACAGAAAAAATATCAGTGCTCACTGGAACCAGGGTTACAGCACAGGGATGTTTATTACAAAAGGGCAAAAGGGAAGTGTACTTTATCTTGATTAGGAGGAGTCCAGTATCAAAACTCATCAATCTGTACACCTGGCATGCTGAATTTTATAGTGCATAAAGTATTGCTAAATAGAGTTGGTGAAAAAAAATCTGTTTCATTTTTTAAAAAATACAAAACCCCCCAAATTCCTAAACTATTTTCTCAGTATTCAAATGTGTTAATATATCAAAAAGCAAGGGATAAACTTAAGGAAAATAAAGAATATAAAATCTACATTCTACAAACAAGATCATAAAGCCAAAATATATTTGTGTTTATACTATATTAAACCAAAGAATCACTATATATTTGCTTCGTAATCACCATGCACCATAGAGAACAATGAAAATCAAGGAAACACAACTTTTTTTGCCCAGGAAAGATGTGAGGGATACAGGAAACAAATAGAAATAATTGAGATAAAATGGGTGGATGAAAAAGAAACATGGTTTGGGGTTATATAGCTCTTCGCCACCATAGATGATATGTGCTCAAAAATCCCTTAACTTGGGAGGATAAAAAGAGAGATGGTTGCTTGGATCAGTGGCCCTAGTTTTATATTACCTGAGGCTTATACATAAAAATGCTTGCATACGTCTCATGTATTTCTTTAGGGCAGAGTCTCCAAAGACAGAATGGCTTATTCAGATGATAAGGAACACGGAACATATTTAGTCTGATGCGAAAATCTGCAGTGGAGTTCCCACCAATGGGGCAATCACACCACGTTGAGATGGACATGATACCCTGGGATTCGAAAAGAAACATCGAATCTTCTATTTATTTCTATGAATTCTTTTTTTTTTTTTTTTTTTTTTTATAAGGTGCCGCAAGCTATCCCCCTTGGTAGAGTGCCAAGGCATAAAAGCTCATAGCAACCTCCAACTCCTAGGCTCAAGCGAGTCTCCTGCCTCCGCCTCCCAAGTAGCTGGGACCACAGGCACCGGTCACAACGCCCGGCCATTTTTTGGTTGCAGCCATCATTGTTGTTTGGTGGGCCCGGGCTGGGGATTCGAACCTGCCACCTTAGGTGTATGTGGCTGGCGCCTTAGCCGATTGAGCCACAGGCGCCGAGCCTATTTCTATGAATTCTTAATGGAGAATTTTAAGAGTTAATCTGCCAATGAACAATTTTCAAGTGTTTCCAAATATGAATAATTTTAGGCAGGTCACAAGAGTAACCACTACTTCAGAAAGATGACACCTATCTGCTTCTTGGATTCTGTACCTTCCTGGTCCCTGTAGGAACTTGACTTTCACCGTGGGTTCAAGTCAAGATTCACTGCGTTTTGGAGGAAGGGGCGGTGAGATTTTGTAGTTCCACGTAGAAGGAAGAGAACATGTTTTGGTTAGTAGTGCACCCCTCAGAAGCGGCACACAGCTCTTCAAGACGGGACTGCGAGAGGAGGGAGGTGGGTGCACATAAACATTCTCATTTCTTCGGTGGAAGTGACTCCTACATGAATTTTGAAGTTAATGTAGAAATTTCTTCTCAGGAGGCTCCAGCTTTCAGAGCAGCTTCCCCAGCGGGGAGTCTACCTTCCCACCTGTAATAAAAGTAAAAGGCCTATGCAGAGATAAAATGGATAAGAAAGAAGGGAGAATATGTTCATTTTCCAGAATTATAAATTTTATTTTTAAGTGAGGCAGGTTCAAAAAATACACTTTCAAGTGACAGCGAATATTAGATTATGATCTGTAAGAATCTGTACAAAATTCCACTTGCTACTTTCGTTTCCTTTGAACTGCACTGAATGTTCCTAAGTGTATCAGCACCCTGACTTCGGAGTTTACAGAAATAAATCATTTAGTGGAATCAGAAAAGCATATTGCTTCATTCAATAGCTGTTTACTTAAACACACATAGCAGTTTTCAGAAGTGGTTTTCCCTCACTGCTCATATTTGCATAACGTTTATTGCCAGGAAGGTTATTTAAAAAGTAATGCAAGTTTGAAGTTCGGGTGTGCTCTTTAATCAAGGATGTGGTGATGCGCTTAAAATCATTTGGTTATTCAGCAAAGTCTAACTTGGTATGTAATTTTCTCTGAAATTTCACCGATAAGTTATTTCTAAAAAAAAAAAAAAAAAAAGAAGATCACAGGTTTTGGAATAATGCTACTTTTAAACTGTAGTGTATCTTCCTTCTTAGACCATTGCTTATTTGAATTGACGATCGTTACATAATTGGAATATGATTTTCTGTAGAAGGTTCTTGTCATCTTTTCAAGCAGAGGAAGAAAGAGATTTGGAACCCGAAATAAAAGACATTTTATTCTTGGCTCTTCATTTGCTCTTTGAAAAATCTTAGGCAAATACAGTTTCCTTTTCCATCTCTAATCCCAAATGCAAATAGAGCGGTAACATTGTTCGTCAGACATGAAAGAGAGTGATCGTGCATTATTTTGAGTCTCGGAAAATGAAAACAACGTGTGGGACCTTAAATAACCCCCCCCCTCCCGGCAATTTCTAATCTATTTTTACACATGTAAAGGATTAAATTATTGTTTTCTTCTAATTTTTTTTGTTTTTATTTGAAAAGATACAAAATGAGAACCTTAGGTTGCATTAATAATAAAGGTCTAAAGTTAGAATTATATATATATTTACTTAAAATATATGTCATCCAATTTGTTTCCTAAATCTGGGGAATAGAATAATTCACTCCACTGTTCTCATAATTGTTCGTCCAATTTGCCTCTCTCCGTAAGGGAGTGCAGAGTTTCTATTAATATTTGCTATGCAGCATTAGAACCTGTGCCAAGGACTGCAGAGTCTCACAAGAAGGAAGCGGATTGATCATATTTAATATAGATCTAAGGATTTAGCTAGCTTTCAGAGGTATGCTTACTTTGATTTTAAGTGCACAAGTGTAATTTTCTGCCAAAAATATTATTTTCCATAAAAATATAATCTCAGTGTAAAAGTAAATAGTTTGGGGCAGGAGGCTCTTAAAACACATCTCTGCAAATTATGGGTAATTTCTTCCTTTTGGAAAAGAGACCAAGTCAGAAATTTAACTATGTAATGAATAGATACAGCATAAATATAGCCTTTACTTACATTTTACTTTAAGTGGTAAGCTGGTAGTTTCTAACCTGTCTTTAGTTTACAAATAAAGGATAATGGTTACATGAGTGTGGTGCGGTCACTAACAACACTTTTTTTTTTTTTACTCAAATATTCTCACTATGTTTGGAAATTGACGCTTCTGCTTTCAAATTATTTTTTTTAACTGCAGCTTTATTAACATATTTTACATCTTCTGTATTAACCTGGATGGAGTTGGAGAACATTCTCCTTAGTAAAGTATCAGAAGAATAGAAAAGCAAGTATCCAACGTACTCAATAGTAACACAAAGCCAGTAGACGAACAAATATGTACCCACAATATAATTGAGAGAAAAACTCAATGAAATTCAAGTTGGGGGAAGGGAGAAGAGGGAGAGGGGAAAGGAGCTGAGAGAGGGGGATTGGTGTGCTCTCACCTGACGGGGACAATGTACAGGGCACACCTCCTGGGTGAGGGCCAAGCTGCAGCAGGGGCCTTGCCTAACAATCACAAACAATGTAACTCAATGGTTTGCACCCTGATATTAATGTGAAAAGATTTTAATGAGCAAGTAACAGCGGATATAATCTGAATTAAATGAAGAACTCTAAACTCTATCACCAGCTCCAAAGTTGGCCTCTTCATGCTATAGATTCCTGGCCATATTCATGGCTGTCTAGTTCAGTCCTTTTTGATCTTGACACTAAACAACTCAGCAGTTCTCTATGAAATGAGAGAGACAATGGCTTCATACAACTTGGTAGAGTGTGTGCCTCTTTGTGAGCATTATATACAAGACAGCAATTATTGATGAATATAATTTTTATTCAGATATTGGCTATCTGCATATCATACTTCACTTCCCTTCTGCCTTGCCTTTGTGAAATCAAGTTCTTTGTACCAAACTCCTTATTTCATTCTCAAGAGTGATTTCTCAACAACTGCAAATGGTATAACCTAATCGTTGGTACCCTCACATTAATATGAAAAAAAGAGTGATTTCCCTCTCCAGATTCATTATGCCTGCCATTAAATATGCTTCTGTCACATAGGGCTATGCAGTCTATCAAGCACATCTGTAGACAGGTGAAGACCCGGGGGGAATATACTTCACTGATTTTGTCTTTGTGTTTTGCTTGATTGTTTTATATTTCTATTGTTAGTAATAACAATGCATTTTCATTAGTTTAGTTACAATCTTACTTGGTATATTCTAAGGTTATAAATTAATTAGAATCAAGCCTAATTCTGACTCTGAATGACAGCCAAACATCATTTACTAAACAAACCAGTGTTGTTCAGCCCTTCCTGTTCATCAGGGTTACCTTGGAAGCTTTTAAAAGCTACTGATGTCTTGGCCCTTATCCCTTCAGCAGGTGGAGTTGGATATTTCTTAAGTTTACCAGGTGGTATCAATACAAAACCAGAATCAAAAGACCATGAATAATAAGCTCTCTGGCCAATCTTTTGTGGGCAGGATACCAGTCACTAAAATGTCATTCAGCATCATTAAAGTTATCACATAAGGAGCAGGTTATAACAACAAAGAAAGGATATCCCCAATGTTTCTGCAGAAGTAACATATTCTGTGTGAATTCTAAGGGCAAGCAACATTACATGTCAGAATATTTGTAGCATTCTGAGAGATGTTTATTATTCACCATTTTAATAACATAATTCACTTATCAAGGCTTCAATAGGATAGTGAGAAAGAACTTGAACTATTTTGTGGTTCACAAGTATAGTTTCATGATTAGCAAAAATGAAATCCAGAAAATATTGGTCTCTGACTTTACCTGCAGTGATTAGGGACAGTAAGCAACTAGGGTAGTCAGCAGAGTTTTTCCCAAGATAATGTCAAAAATCACATCGCTAATGGGCCAATAACATTACAGAGAGTCTAGATTAGATTCTCTGAGAATGCTTTCAATACTAAAGTTCTGTGATCCTAAGGATATAACTAACATGTAGTCCAGATCTGACTGTTCAATGTGATAACTGCGTGTGGATGTGTAAGTTGATTAAAATTAAATATAACTTTTTTAAGAGACTGAGGCTCACTCGGAGTACAGTGGCACAAGCATAGCTCACTGTAACCTCAAATTCCTAGGCACAAGCAATCTACTTGCATTCCAATTCAATATAATTTAAAAATTATGTTCACAATTGTACTAGCCAGATTCTAAGTGCTCATTAGACTATATATTGGAATGTGCAGAATTATAGAACATTTCCATCACTACAGCACGCTCCATTGGGTAGTTCTGATTTAGATGAACTTTTTAAGCATAAATTAAAACAAGTGGTAGGGTGAGGAAAAAAATTCACATGAAGTCCCAATAATCCACTTCTCCTTACACCATATAAAAGAAAAGATACATGATCAATGATAAGTCTTGACATCTTTTCTAATTGATGCAATTAATATTCCTCCTAGTGGAATTTTATAGAATTATATTTATTAACTTTAGAACTTTTAACCATAATGTCACCATTGAGAAATGTGAAAATCTGCTGATATGAGGAAGATATATGCCTTTTTGATTTACTTCTATTACTAAGACCATACTGTTGTTGGTCTAAATTTTATCAAAAACATCTCCAAAAAATAGATATTGAGGCCAGAAGCCACAGCTCAGGAAGTGATAAATTGCTTCTGCTAGATCGAGCCCCAAAGAATAGTCCACAGTAATAATTTCAAATCTATTTACATTGCGCCTGAAGTTTCCATTTAGTCCGTCTACAGGCATTTGATCTATGGCTTCTCCAGCCACAGACGCAGTGACCTTGTTCTGAGACTTGCTCACAGTCTGACATTAGGTCAACACCTGGACGGTGGTAAATGGCAGGGTGTATCTGATAAAGCGTGAGCAATGACTGTTCAATCAGAAGATCAGTAAATTACTTCCCATCCTCATACGTGGCTGCAAATGACAAAATCACGGAATTTATCTTGTTTTTTAACAGATTTTAATCAAAACAAAACTGATAGATACATGCTAAGCCAAGAGACTAAATTTACAGCCTAAACCATGTTAGCGGCATCTAACAGGTAATCCTTCGAAATAAAGCTCATGCCCACTTCTGGGTCGATAGGTAGTTTAGGATCTGTAGCAGAGGGTTTTGGCCTATCCTTTCTTATTCAACCACATTGCTGGAAAGGTCTTGATTTTGAGTATCAAAACGTAAATGAGAGAAGCAATGGGTGATTTTCATTTCTAATTTCTGTGATTCTACCATCCCACTGAAAAGGCCAAGAGATTAAAAACCAGCTGAATCACTCCACAATAAAAGCATCCGGCAACAGTGGGTGTAAGTACCATTTTAAAGGAAGGAGCGTGAGTGGGAGAGCAGTGTAATTTAACTGAAGATGAAGTAGTTTTCAGAGCTGCACCTGTCAACGGAATCTGCTTTCAAATGTGCTTGCACACTGTGTTTAAATGGTTTAGCCAGTACCGAGAGAGGTGTTATTAACGGTGGATAATGAAAAATAATCTCTGAAAAGTATTTGCTCTTCTTCTTGATATGCACTTTGTGCAGCCTCCAACCAGAGTGGCATTTTGTAATTCTCATGCCTTCATAATTTAATTATGTTGCATATTTACAGAGCTTACCAAAGGATTTTATGATGTATTCATAATGTTTTGCAGGAAGGAAATTTTGATTTGTTCTAGTTTATTTGCAGTAAAGAAGAAATTTACATTACAAATAAATTTTGCTACATAGAAGGAGGAATAAGCAGATGGAAGCCAAGACAAATGTAGGTATCAGCTGAGGCATGCTCAATTGTGCTGTAACAAAAAATGACCCACGAGCTCTTTGGCACAAAGACTTGGTTCCCACTTACGTTGCACTTTCATTACTGCCTGGGGCCCATCTGGGTCACCATCCCTTGAAACCTAGGTGGCAGGAACAGGTACATTGAAGTCACAGCTATGCTCAAGGGAAAGGGAAATAAGAAGGTAGGGAACTTTCTCAACGATGAAAAGCTTTTGTTTGGAAATGGCACATGTCATGAGTTGAGCAAGGGGCCTTGTAAGAGGAGCAGCAAACACATTGAACTAATGTTGCCATCTACCACACTGAGGTCAAAAGCTTAGTTGCTGGAGTCAGACAAACTTGAATTCAGATCCCAAATCAGCAGCATTATGACCTCTGAACAAATTACTGCACATAAAAGACATAGCGTATTATCCCGTGTTAACCTTTGCAATCAAGAAGCTCTATTTAAAGATATTTTAATACTTTTGTTTTCTCATATTATAACATTCCTTAATGCATTTGAAAAAAAATTGTATTTGTGAATATTCTCACATTATAATAGAAATTAAATAAAGCTATTAATGTTAAATATTTAATAGCAATTCACATAACTTCGTACGCTTCATATTATAGCAAGAGGAGTGGAGGAGATGGCATGCGTTGTCTTTTTTAATAATAAAAACAATACAAAATTTGATTAATTATTATAGTTATAATAAATTCTAATTCAAAGTAGCTTGTGGCCACATCCCTTTATTTCAAACCTCTGCAGTAGTTTTGGGATTAAGGTTTTTATTTCTTTATTCTTCTATTCTACCTACTTAAGAGACACTTCTTTTAATCTATATTTTTATTCCCAACTCAAATTCAATGTTCATAACATCAAATTAGTAATTCTGGCAGTTATTAAAAAATATTAAGACCAATAACCCCAAAAGATAACATATGATAAGGAACCCAGAGAGTATACCTGGAAGATTTATTAGATGTCATAGAATTAGTTCTAACAATTAGTATTGGTAAAACAGAATTTTAGTAATAAATATTGATACTGTTTCTTTGTCTGAATTTGAATCATTTAAATTACTGCAAAGTATTTATTTAAAATGTAATTATAAAAGCAAATGGAATATTTAAAGAAAAACAAAGCACATCATTCTCACATTTAAAATTCATAAGCAAATTTTTTATAAAAAGGTGGCATTTCTTTCCGCTGACATTTAGGTTGGAATTTGGCCTCATTTCAGGATCACTGGTTAATTGTTCAACGTTAAAAAGTTTCATGCAGCAAAATAAGGTGCATACAAAGCTAATGAATAAAATGATCTTATTTAAAGCAAGGTTTTCGTGTCCCCTGGGCCCCTTCCCACACAAAGCAACAATCAAACAAACAAAAGGAACTTTTAGCTTACCTTTCAGAAAAGCAGAAATTTAAAAGTATAATATTTCAAAACAGAGCCAATTAATAAGCAGGTCAAATTAAAAAAAAAAAACATCAGAATGAATGACTTATTTAAACCATCACTGTTCACTTACTCAAGCCTCAAGAAATAATCCCCGAAATGTAGACTCTTGGTATTTGGGGTGTTGTGATACCTGGAAGGTGCAAACTAATGTCCCCTGCTCCACAGCGGCCCCTTCCCCGTGGCTTGCCTCTCTTTGTTTGTTTCCCCAGCACCTTTGTTTGGATGTGAGGACTGCTTGGGTTTGAATGTGTCTGCCCCAGAGCATGTGTTGGAAACTCAAAGCTCAGTGCAACAGTGTTAGGAGGTGGGGCCTAATGAGAGGTATCTAGGTTATGAGGCTCTACTCTCACCAATGGACTAAGGCCAGTTATCAAGGGCTTGAGGCTGGGAGTTGCACCCCTTGCTCTCTTCCCCTCTCTTCCCTTCCTCCTTCTGTCACGGATGAGGTAGCACAAAGGTCCTCACTAGGTGCCAACACCTTGATATGGAACTTCTCAGCATTCAGAACTGAGAGAAACAAATGTCTTTTGAATATAAATTACCTAGTCTGTGAGATCTCCTTCCAGACCTCACTGCTGACCTTGGCATCCTTGCAGCATCAAAGCTGTATGATGTAAATGCCCCTGCAAACGTCCCACAGACGGATATTTTCTTTCTCCCTGCTCTGCTTTGGACGCCCTTCCTCTATCTCTTCCGTCCTTTCATCTCTGTTCTGCTTTACTTCTCATTCCTACATGTGAATCTCTCTCTTGGCTTCATCTTTTAAATTTATCTTTTGATGCGAGAAATGAAGTCAAGTCAGAAAGGGCCGTCAACAGAGAAATAGTGGGATGGGGGTGTTGTCAAAAACAGTCACAGGGACACGTGTGATAATGAATAAAATCAGTGTCTCCACTCAGGAGAGTGTGTAATGGGCACAGCGCCGTGAATGTGACCTCCTTGGACTGTCCTACACTGCATGGTCATGGAGAGTTTTTAACATTTACTTTTAGTGACCATTCGCTACCTTAAATGTAAAAATAAAAAAATATTGATAAATTAAATCACAAAAGCGGTCCAACTCAGATGCATCTTACTTATTGAATATCAAGTTCTATGCTAGGATCTGGACATAAATATGGGACTAAAGCACGACCTTATTCTCAGAGATCTCTTATTATAGCAAAATGATAAATATGAATACAGGTACTATAATAAATGTACTGGCAAAGGAATAACTCATTCATTTCTACTAAATTTATGTAGCATTTTATAACAATATAGACAAGGCTTAAGTATTGTTTTTTGAATGGTTTAATATTGTATGCCATTCATTATATCTAGAATAGTTTTCATGCAGAAATAAAATAATTTCTCTCTTCATAGAGAAAGTATTTTAGTGAAGGAAGGAAGATAGACAATAAACCAGATATAAAGTGTATTAGATGGTGTTAAGGGCTATGGAGAGAAATAAAACAGGGAAGGAGGCTAAGGAATGTGTGTGTGTGTCTGTGTGTGTGGAGAATTGCATGCCAGGTTGAGGAAACAGCATATGCAAGCCCTGAGCCAGGAGTAAGGAACCTGACATGGACCAGAAACAGCCAAGATACCAGTGCTTGGAGCAGAGGAAGTAATTAAGGGGAGGAATGGATGGAATCAGAGAACTAATGAGTAGCCAGATTGCAGAGTAAGGGCTTTGTAGGCCATGGTAAAAAGTTTTTAACTTTTACTTAGAGAAATTACTAAGAGATTTTGGCCAAGGTGTAACATACTCTGACAGTTTTCAACAAGATCCCTTTAGCTACTCTGTGGAGGATAGACTGAGGAGTTGGCAAATCTAGAAGCAAGTAGAGAATAACAGGCCGTTGCAGTTTCCTAAATAAGAGATAACAGAGGTTTGGCCAAGCCTAGTAATAACATATGTCCTAAGCAGGTACTTCATTCCAGATATATTCTAAAGCTATTGATGTTCACTAAAATCAGTATTTCTTAAAGATACACTTCTTTGCTTGACACATAAATATAGTGATAGTTGATCTAATTAAGTTAATTAGCAATTTATTGCTATTGCTATAGCTAAGTACTATTATTCGTTAGCACTTAGCTATTTAATACTTCTAATGACAAAATGTATTGATAAGATCATGTGACTCCACCCAATCCTCCATGTTTGCACGATTCTAATTTTCTGACTTCAGATGGTGGGTATGGAGAGCTACCTGGAAGAAGGAGGGGTATCTGTTGAGAACACAAACCGTGCATACTCCCACAGATTATTGCCAGTCATGCCAATACATGACTTTATTATCTTACTATCTTCATAGAGGTTGTTCTCACTTACCACTATTTTCATCAACACAACTGCTATTTCAGGACTTGGTTGCTAAGGAAAATAAATGTTGCATATACAGAGTTCATCCTACAACTATTTACATGCTAAGATTCTCCCTGAAGTCCTCTTCTCAAAATCTTCATCTTGCTATGGCTACCAATCCTGCACCATTGTATCATAATTCTTACCATTCTAATTAAACTCCCACATTTAGAGATTCACCTTGAAAAAAGCCTCATAGAGTTCCCAATTTTGTTCTCACACTTCTGAGATGCTACCAAATCTTTCAAGAGAGTGTTCTTCCTTACTGCAGTGAATCATAATCTCAGCTTTACCATAGAAACAGCTATTTTGGTGGTGCTTTCAGGAGGCCACTATTCAATAATATTTTGTCTAGTAATAGTAGAAATGGTACAAAGAAGACCTTTTTTAAATTATTTGGTTTTCTGACAGACTTTTATAATTAAATCCTTGTATTATTACAAAAGTTAGAATATCACTGGGAGATTTTGGCCATGGATGTAACATAAGTGGACAGCTTTTAACAGGATGACTTTTGTTGCTGATAAGAGAATCAACTTAGGTGTGGAGTGTGAAAGACTGACTGCAAGGTCTTTGTCTGATCAAATGGAAGCCTGGAGTTGTCATACACTGAGATGGGGAAGGCTATCAAAGAAGCAGTTTGGGGGAAAATAATAAGAGCTAAATTCTAGACCTGTAAAGTATAAGATACTGATGACACCCAAGTGAAGAAGTTGAGTAAACAATTGGATGTTGGGGATGGGGAGGGACATAATCTCTGCATTTCCTTCCTTCCTTCCTTCCCTTCCTTCCTTCCTTCCTTCCTTCCTTCCTTCCTTCCTTCCTTCCCTCCTTCTTCCCTTCCTTCCTCCCTTCCTTCTTTCCTTCCTCCCTCCCTCCCTTCCTCTCTCCCTCCCTTCCTCTCTCCCTCCCTCCCTCATCTCCTCACTCCCTGCCACCTTCCTTCCTTCCCCTCCCTTCTTTCCCCATCCCTTTCTTCTTTCTTTTTTTCTTTCTTTCCTTGGATTATGGTGTTACTTCCTTAACATTTTTCTCTATTTTTACACCTGTTGCAATAAGAATGTTATTTCTCCATGAAAACACACTATTTTTATTTTGGAAAATACTTGACATAGACTTATTTTCCAGTTTGCCATGTAAGGAACTTGGAAGTTACACTCTATCCCAACAAGAAGTAAAACACATTGAAAATCAACAGCTTTTTTTAGACTTTTAAGGGAAGTGATGTCATAGGGCAAACTGTGGGTCCCATTTCCCCCAAATTCGAGAAAGAGAGAGACAGGAAAATACAGACAATCACTATTTACCTGAGAGGGAACCCAGGAGCATGAAATTCCATGGGAACCTGCAATAGGATAGAGAAACCTAAACTATCATTGACAAGTTGTGGGAGGCTCAGTGTAAACAAGTCTGGAGTCAAAAACTCTAAACCCAGTCATCAGGGGCCCCATGCTTTTGTGAATTTTACCATTAGCCAGTTTTTTCAACAGAGGAAGGGAAAAAGGAATCAAAAATATTGAAACATACAAGAGCATTCTTTTTTTTTTTTAACAAGGTCTGTCCTCAGAGAAATTATTTCACTAGGCTCTAACCTGCTGAGGTTTTATCAGAGCCTACCTGACCTGGGGGAAGGGAAGTACCTAACTCCAACCCACTCTAGCCCTCCTGTCCCATCTAAGGAAAGAAAAACTACTGAGAAGCATTGGTGAAGTTCACAATCCAAAAACATAGGCTCACCAAAATCCTGAGACTTAGTCACAGGAATAAAAAACATGCCCCCCCACCACCACCACCCACATTGTAACACCATGTTACAAAAAGTCAAGTAATATCATTTCCTTTTAGCCCATATATCATGTCCAGGTATCAAGAAAAATTAGTCATCAGGAAAATAGAATGAAAAGACCAAGGAAATATACTATAGTGGATTTAAGATCAGTGACCTGGAATCCAAAGTCAGAACAGCCAGGTGGGTGAATCTTTCCAGATATGTTCCCCTGTGCAGGTAAAGGGGAGTTAGCCAGGACATATTTGCACCACCTGAGAATGAACAGAGAAGAAAAGCCCTACAGGTAGATTACACAACCGTGAAACACAGCTCGCAAAATAGTTGAAATGATAAAATAAATGCTTATGAAAAATAACAAAATATGAAAAAATGTGAAATTAAGGGTTTTAAGAGTTTTGAGAGAAATTCAATGAAAGGTCTGGGTTCATATGACCTTCATGGTGGAAGGTAGACTTGATTAGATCTTCATATTAGTGATTCCCCAAAAGGTTTTTTTTTTTACCTTAAATCATTTTAGGATTATCCATTTAGAAGTTTGTCTTATTATGGCTTTAGTTGCAAGAATAGCCTGTTTTAAGAAGCTATTCACTGGGAAATTTAAAATGTACTCAAAAGAAGAGAAAAATAGTAAAATAAATTTCCAAATAGAACATGGTTGACAATTAGGGGACACTTTTGTTTATCTCTGACTCCCATTTATCACTAATGCTGGTGTTTCTGAAATATTTTGATTTCGTTTCCCTAATAGTTAAAAAACTGGACATATTCAATTATAGATAAACATATATGTATAATTCATTTATATAAAAAATCTTATCTACTTATATAATATTATTATACCTAAGGCATGAATATATTATGTTACATAGATACTATATTGATATATGAATGTATTATAATATGTACATTACACATAATAATATAACTATAATTGATATATTAATTTAAAATATAATGTAAGATATGAAATATACTCAAATAATATGAAATAATATATACCATGAATATATATTAATATAATGAATAATGTGTGATATGTATAATGAAAAATAATGTACATATGAAATAAGTGATATTAGTCATATTCATTTATAAGTCAAATACATGGATTAGTAAAGTAATATATTTACATATCATGCAACATAAATAAAAAAAATCAAACATATAATGAGAATAGTAAATGACATTTTAAATTATTATATCATATTTAATTTTATTTGTTATCCTGCAAACCTCATTGCTCTCATTAAATATTATTGGAAATGCCTCATTATACTGAAAAATAAATTTTTATCCCTTGTTTTTAAATAAAATTTTAAAACTATGTATCATGTAACATTTCAGTATGTTTTAACATTTGATTTTAACAATATGGCTGTCATAACTGAGAAAGATAAATCCAACTTGAGAAGTTCATAATTGGCTATATTTGATAATTATGATGCATTTTTTCTGTTTCAATTATGAAAGGTGTTTAGTTGAAATTTAGCTAATAATTTTTTAACCTAACTGCTATTGATAGATTGTTCCTGCATCATTCAGAAGGTGTTACATTTCTTTATTTTAAGCAAATGGCTCAGAGCCCAATCATACTCTATTTAGAGAATTTAAAACTGATTAGAGATTCTGAGAGCCCAGATCCCAAAGGGATTGATTCTGGTCCTGCTGCTGTTGGGCCATGAAGATAGAATGAGGCCAGGTACTTTTGTGTGTCCCTGTGTATGAATCCTACTGCCACAGTTGTGGGCTGCTATGGGACTGAGGCACGTGCAAACCATGCACCCCATAGCTGCCTGCCTACTCCTATGCTGCTCCTAATAAACTTTGCCCTGCCCTCTCCAACATATAGTAAGTCTGCAGTGCAGCTACTAATGTCTCATGCCTGAGCATTCTGAAGATGGTCTGGAGACCATCCAATGCCTGCCTATTACAGTCAGTTCTTGAATACACTACTGGGTATGCTGAGTACATTTAAGTACATCCAGTACTGAAGCATGTCCAGGGGCCTGGGGATGACCCAGAGAAGTCAACCACCACTGGTACCTGAGTTCCATACCCCTGTTATTGCCATTGCCCACATCATATTCACTGTCTAGGCACTTCGCATTCTTGGTCTATGGCAGCAATTACCAGCATGTAGGCAAGCCTCCTGGAGGCCTAAGAATTAGCCCACCTTGACATGCCAGCATACATTCCTCCGGGGCTCAAGGACAGACACACTTAGCCCATTGCTGCTGACACTGAATCCAGAAGACTAGCTCCCCTGACATCTCAAATCCCAGTAAAACTTCATTATAGCCTTCACTAATTACCAAACCCTAAGCCACAAAGATAATCATACATACCACTCACACTGTATATATCTGAAGACCTCATAGACAGAAAACATTATTTTACATACCAAAATAAAAGCCAGAGTCCCTTACTAGAGCAACATCTTTACAAAAAAATCCTCATTATGAAAACAGTTTCCAAAAATTGGAAGAAGCAACCATTACACCAAATTCACAGGTATCAACCTACATAAACACACAAGAACCATGAGAAAACAAAGAAATACACTTTCAAAGAGAAAAAATTATTCTCCAGAAAAAGATTCCAATAAAACAATTTATGAAATCCCAGATGAGGAATCCAAAACACTGATTTTAAAAAAATTCAGTGAGGCTCAGTGCCCGTAGCACAGTGGTGAGAATGCCAGCCACACACTGAGGGTGGTGACCAACTCATGCCTGGCCTGGGAAAACTGGACAACAATGGCAACTGCAACAAAAAATAGCCAAGCATTGTGGCAGGCACCTGTGGTCCCAGTTGCCTGGGAGACTGAAACAAGGCAATCACTTGAGCACAAAAGTTTGAGGTTGCTGTGAGCTGGGATACCATAGCACTCTATTAAGGGCGACATAGTGAGACTTTGTCTCAAAAAATAAAATAAAAGGAAAGAAAAGAAAAGAAAAAGAAAAAGAAAATTCAGTGAGATAATAGAAAAATTTGAAACACGATATAAAGAAATCAGAAAAAATTCAGGGTATGAGTAAGAAATCTACCAAAGAGATGTGTTAAAATAGAACCAAACAAAAATTCTACAACTGAAGAATTCATTGAGTTAAATATAAAACACATTTGAAAGCTTTAACAGACAGCATCATTGAGAAGAAAAAATCTCAGAATTTGAAAACAAATATTTTGAAACAACCCAGACAAAAATAGAAAAAAGGAAAATGCAAACAAAGCCTCATGACATTCAGGACAACTTGGAGTTACTGAATATTTACATTTTTAGTGTCCTCAAGGGCAAAGAGAGAATAAAAGGATTAGAAAACCCATTTAAAGAAATAATAGATGAAAACTTTTCAACTCTAGCAAAAAAACAAACAAACAAACAAAAAAAACACTTCCCCATAGCACATTATAGTCAAAAATGTCTAAACTCAAGGACAAAGAGAGAATTTTAAAAACAGTATGAGAAAAACATTTTGGTCACCGTAAGAACCCTCCATCAGACTAATAGTAGATTCTTTAGCAGAAACTTTACAGGCAAGGAAAGAATTGAATGAAATAATGAAAATGCCAAAAGGAAAAAAAATTGCCCCCAGGGATACTATGTATATCCAGCAAAGTTATCCTTTTTAAATGGAGGATTAAAGTTTTTCCATACAGACACTGTAGGAATTCATCATCTCCAGACTGGCCCTGAAAAAATGTTCAAGGTAGCCTAAAATCTGGAAGCAAAAGGACAATATTTACCATCGTGAAAATATTCAAAATTATAAAATCACTGTTAAAAAAACACATAAAAAGGAAAAGAAAATTATTAAATGATACTTCAGATAAACTACCAACCACATTGACAAACAAGGAGAGAAAAAGAAAGGTATAAAGAATATATAAAATAACCATAAAATAATTAACAATATAGTAGGAACAAAACCTCATACATCAATAACAACCTTGAATATAAATAGATTACAGACTGGCTACATAGATAAAAAAAGTATGATCTGACCATATGCTACTTACAAGAGACAAATTTACCTATAAAGATACATATTGCTAGGAATGATGACTCACACCTGTAATCCTAGAACTTTGGGAGGCCAAGGCAGGTGGATCACCTGAGCTCAGAAGTTCAAGATCAGCCTGAGCAGGTATGAGACCCATTTCTACTAAAAATAGAAAAACTATCCAGGCATTGTGCTGGGGCTCCTTTTCTTGAGGCCACATGATTGATCAGACAAGACACGGCTTGACAGTATAAACTGAAAGAGGTGAGGCTCCTCAAAGGTGCGGGAGAGCCCTAAATAACTTTTGCAGTGGTCTTTTATTGAGGGGTAAAACAAAGGGTAGCAAAAGAGTATGTGCTCAAGGAAATGATATCCAAAAATATTATATGCAATTTTCTCCACTAATCCTTCAAGGAACTGTCATAAAATGCTTAATGTTTATCATCAGCCTTACTACCACAGGACTGATCTTTGCTCCTCAGGGATTACTGAGTTACTTGGCAGCTTACCTCCAAGTGATAAGAGATTTTCAGGCTTGCCAGGAGAATGTCTTGTTCTTAGCAGTTCCTCAGATGAGTTCTGAGATTGGTCACTGTTACAGTAACCATGATGTTCAATCCTCTAGTCCCAGCTACTTGCGAAGCTGATGTAAGAGGATTGTTTGAGCTCAAGAGTTTAAGGTTGCTGTGAGCTGTGATGCCACAGCACTCAACCCCAGGCCAACAGAGTCTTGAGACTCTATCTCAAAGAAAAACAAACAAACAAATAAACAAACAAAAGACACATGTAGCCTGAAAGTAAAAGGATGGATAAGGATATTCTATGCAAAGAGAAACCAAAAGAGAGCAGAATAGTGGTACTTATGTCAGATAAAACTGAATTCTATCCAAAAATATCACAAAAAGGCAAAGATCATTTTATAATGAATATAATGATACATATATCAATTTAGCAAGAGGAAGTAACTAAATTCTAAATGTGTAATGCATCCCACACTGGAGAACCCAGACTCATAAATCAAATATCACTAGATGTAAAGAGAGAGAGATTCTGATACAACACCCTACTGTCAGCATTAGGCAAATTATTTATACAGTAAATTAATAAGAAACATTGGATGAAACTGGACTCCTATCTGTCTCTCTATAAAAATCAACTCAAGATGGATTGGAGACTTAAACATAAGACCCCCAAATTATAAAACTATTAGGGTAAAAATGGAAAGGAAACATCAGAAAATATCAGTCTGTGCAAATATTTTCTGATGTCAAAAGCCCAGAAAACCATCAGAAAAACAGGCAAATGGGACCATGTTCAACTAAATAGCATCTGCACAGCAAAGAGAAAGTCTGTCAATTGGGAAGGCAATATTTGAAAATTATTCATCTGAAAAGGATTTAATATCTAGAATATACAAAGACTGCAATGCAACAATAAAAATATCCTATTAAAAATTAGACAAAGGACTGAGCAGATTATTTCTCAAAAGAAAACATACATATGGCCAACAGATATATGAAAAAAATGCTCACTATTAGTAATCATCTGAGAAATGCAAACCAAAACCACAAGGAGATGTTATCTTACTCTACTCATAATGGCTATTATTAAAAAACAAAATAAAATAAAATAAAATAACAGATGTTGGCAAGGATGTGGAGAAAAGGAAACTCTTATACTATGTATGCTGTTGGTGGAAAAGTAAATTGGTAAAACCTCTATTGAAAAATATATGGAGATTTCTCAAAAAACTGAAAGTAAATCTAATATTTGATCCAGCAATCTCACTACTAGGTATTTGTCCAAAGGAAAAGAAATCTGTACGTCAAAGTGATACTTGCACAAACATATTCACTGCAGCACTATTCTCTATAGCCAAGATATGGCATCAACTCAAATGTCCATCAACAGAGAGATGAGTATACATAAAGAAAATGTGGTAGGTATACACACTGGAATAATATTTGGCCATGAAAAAGAATGAAATCTTGTCATTTGCAGGGTAGAATTGAAGGTCATTATATAAAATGAAATAAGTCAGGCACAGAAAGACAGATACCACATCCTCTCTCTCATGTGTGGGAGGTAACAATGATGATCTCTTAGAGATGGTCAATAGAAGTTAGATACCAGAGGATGGGAAGAGTTTGTGGATAAGAGAGGGGAATATAAAGAGGTTAATTAGATGGTGCAAAGAGTTAGAGAGAAGAAATAAACTCCAATATTGAACAGCAGAATAGGGTGACTGTAGTTAACAATGATGTATTGTATACTTCAAAAAAGCTCTAAGAAAGGACTTCAAAAGTCACCAACACATAGAAAGGATAAATACTCAAGGTGATGGATACCTCAAATACCTTGACTTGATCATTACACAGTCTATGCATGTAAAAAGTACTCATATGTACCCATAAATGTGTGAAATATTTTGCATTCAAAACTGATTAGACATTTCTGTTTCTATTTTAATGTATGAATATAAACTTTGGTATAAGTGACATACTTTTGCAGTACAATCTCATACTGACTGAAAATTTAACAAGTGCACAAATCAAAAGGAATTTCTTTCAAAATAAAGTTATTTTCCAATTTTTATTAAAATATCATTTTTATCTTGAAGAAACAGTAGAGGTTGGATATTTTAAAATATCTGCTAGGTACTATACCACTAACAGCAACTTTTTATCACCCAAATTTCAGTATACTTGGAATGCTTACCTTTTTTAAAGAAAAATGCTTACCTTATCTTTTAGCTTGACAACTCTTTTAAGTGCTTTGCCATGAGATAAAAACTAAACCTCTGGATGTTACAGAAATAGTCACATCCCTTCTCATGTCATGTTTTGTAAAACCTCTAGCCTTTACCTTAGTGTTTAAAGTTAAAGCACTCTAACAAGACACACATGAGCTATTATAATTTTATTTCTGCTAAGTCAATAAAGAAGGAAGAACGGTGCTGTTAGCCTCCCTGTCTTATAAGATTGCATTCTTCTCCCGGCATTCCATGGATATGTAGGATAGTTAACCTGCTGCACCAATGTTCATCGGTAATTAAAGGATGATATGGTTTGATTTTCAATCATTTTGATAAAAAATATTCCATTTTTCTACATTAATTAGCCAAATTTGTGCATCTTTCAGAAAATAAAAATTACTTTTGAGACCATTGCTTTACATACGTAGATTGAGGGTCGACACCTGTAGCTCAGTGGCTAGGGTACCAGTCATATATACCAGAGTTGGTGGGTTCGAATCCAGGCTGGGTCTGCCAAACAACAATGACAACTGCCACCCAAAAAAAGCCAGGTGTTGTGGTGGGTGCTTGTAGTCCCAGCTACATGGGAGGCTGAGGCAAGATAATTGCTTAAGCCCAAGACCTTGAGATTGTTGTGAGCTGTGACACCACGGCAGTCAACCCAGGGCAACATAGTGAGACTCTGTCTCAGTAAATAAATAAATACATGGATTGATTGAGTTGTACTGACATGTCGAGAGAAAGAAGTGTCGACTGCCCATTAGTGACAGTTCCTTTGTTTGTTGGCTAAAGATATTAAGTTTGTGGTATAAAAAAATTTATCAGAGGAGGTATTCTACTGTCCCTTAAAAATCTGTGAAGAGTTTTTTAGTCAAAACTCAAAAAGGATGGGGCCACAAGTGGATGATTGTGAACCTCCTTTCACCACAGGTCTGTACTTGTTTCTCCCCTACCAATTGAATATAGTCCCAGTAACTCCATTCAGAATTCCAAGTTTCTGGGTATGAGACTGGGATGGGTCCAACTGGTAGGCATGGATCTTATAGATCCAATTTTTTGTGGATAGAAAGGAGGGTCATATTTTGGAAACGTAGCTGCTACTAGTTTAATAGGGAACTAGGGTGTAGATCTCAGAGCAAGTGCTGCTGGTTATTTGAGCCAAATTATGACCCCTATATCTGGATGTGGAAATACATAAAATAATGTGACAGACTGAGTGAGGGAGGTTGTCTGGTTAGAAAGTAGTACCTATGTAACTGAACAGTAGGCAGTAATCAAGACTGCTAGGTTAGGGCTAGATTGAGCAGATGGGGAACTGGAATTTATACTAGAAGCATAAGATGACATTTGGAAATAGCTGGGTGGTAAGTAACAAGATTGTATCAATCAGAATTTTATTAGAAAACCAATTGGAGGCATACATAACTGAAGAGAACTGAATGAAATGGCTATTTACAAAGTTGCGGATCAGGTTAAAGGAAAATCACTTGGAAGCTGGTAACACTAGACCCAGAGAACCAAGAGCAAAAGTGACTGCCAGAACCTGAAGACAGCCAAAGTGTCTATTCTTTTAAAATAAGGTTATTTTCCAATTTTTATTAAACTATCATTTTTATCCTGAGGAAACAGTAGAGGTTGAATTGCCATTCTGTGGGTGTCATGTCCTGCCCTCTGAGAAATGCAGACAGCCATCCAGCCACAGTCCAACAGGGTGCTGGCCAGTATAAAAGATAGGCTAGTTTCTCTCTCTTCCCGCTCCCCGACCTCCTGTTGATGACTCTCGTTGCAAACTCAAAGAGAAGCAAAAGAACATCATTGCTGATGCTGTGTGCAGTGGTTAACTTCTCTGGACACAGGGAAGAGTGCAGAAAAGGTAAAAAATGAATGCAAAGGGGAAAACAATATTACAGCCCAATGCTCAAAATACTCTTATAAGAAGAAGGAATGTTTTAATCCTAAGGAGTGCTGTAGAGGAGATTGAGTTAGACAGAGATTAAGTGAGTATTTCAATAGCCTCGGTAAGAAGGAATAAGAAAAGTGTTAACAGTAGGACCACAGGAATGGAAAGAAAGAAGACACATAAACAAAAAAGTTTAAAAAGAGATTAGATCAGTAGCTGATTGGATATGGTGAGAGTCAGAAATAGAGTGAAGGCCAGAAAACTTTCTTTTTCTTTTTTTTTTTTCATTTTGTTTTGTATTGTTGAGGAGTCATTGAGGGTACAAAGAACTAGGTTACACTGATTGATTGCATTTGTTAATAAATTCCATCTTATAATTGTTTCCCACCCCCAATTGTTTTCTTCATCGTACCACCCACAGAGAGAAAGTAGAAAGGTAGGAAGGCAGAAAGGCAGGGTGTATGTTTGTTACGTGGGAGAAGTTAAAGATCTATTAGGTGCCACCAAAATCATGTCCAATTTCCAATTTGGTAAATAAGGAAAAGGGTACTTGACAATGTGGGGCCACTTATATTTCTTCACTGACTGGTCCGTGGTAGAGCACACAATACTGACTGATCTGCCTAAGACTGACCCTGGGTTTGATCTTTTCTGTCCCTGCTCTTAACACTCAGTCTGATTCCATTTAGCAAAACGTGTGATGGTATTTTCCACAAATGAGCTTTCTTTTCCTGAGAATAAATAGCATAGAGCAGACATGTTTCGTATATTGTGGAATGAGTCTAAAATTTTCATTCTTTCATGAAAATCATCTTAAACACATGCCTGGTTTCCTGGAAAGTTTTGATTGCACCGTTTTGCGAAGTTGCTCTTGCTTTTATGCTAAGCATCTCTGTGTGTGACATAATATCCTAATGAGATTCGTGTTTGTCAGGTGCTGTGGGAAGAGCAGTGATTATACAGCTCTTAGGTAGAAGGCTACTCTGTCCAGTGTTCCAAGGTCTTTCTTTTATTCTCAAAAGAAACTTTTAGGCATTTCTGTCAATGAAGTCTCTTCACTAATTTTTTTTTTTTTTTAGAGAACTGAGTTCAGTTTGGAATCTTTCCTCAGACAGCACAATTGAATCCACAAGGTGAAATTATCTTTCCGAAGCAGTTATATAACAGCCGGGAAGACAGTGAGGATACCAACATATGGGATTGTTTAATGTTACTAGGACTGCATTGGAAAGAAAGGCCTTTTAATTTTTCTTGGACTTTTAAAAGGTGGCCTAAGTTTCATCGAAATCTCCATATATAAACACCATTAAACCCCACATTAAAGGCTTCATACATTCCCAAAATAACTGGATAGTTCAGCATAACATATTCCCTAGCTGAAAAGCCCCTCTGAATGGCTTGTGGAACTGCTGGAAGTCTTGTTCTCCGAGCCCATTAAGTTTATGCATTAGAGCACACAGACAGTGGCAGCTGCCTGACATACCCCATTGTGCTCAAGGTCTACAAAGTGATAAGGTTAATGAGACTTTGTATTGATGCTGAACCATGGCAAATAGAGCTGGGCTGTGGGTAACCACTGCCTTATGAGTCCAGGGATTTTAAAGTGCCTCTAAGCTTACAAGAGTACAAAGGGGAAAAGTCTATTTTTTCCTGGAAATGTTACTTTTAAAGAAAATATGCTTTATATGTTCAAACTTTTAATGCTATCAATCTATAACACTATTTCGTAAGACTCTTGGAGAAGATTGGATTAGATAAGAATTCTCCAATTTAGAGAGTTCAAGGAAATTCTGACTGTTGGACAGAGACATTTTCTTTTTTCCTCCAGAGTTTAGGGGACAACTATACATAAGGTCTGTTTATTACCTCTTGTTAGTACATGGAAAGAATCCTTCCGAAGTTTTCAGAGTCATAAAGTGAAGACAACTAGTCCAGCTTCAGCATTTCCATTACCCCAATTCCCTAAGTAAATGACATTTGGAATATTTAGAGTATGGGATTGTGGAGAATGACTATTGCAGGTTCTCTACAAGGAGCTTGACTTTCATTATTTCACTTAGACCTCAAAAAAAATTGTAATTTTGTGATTCCTGACTCTGCCTGCCTATACATCAGTTTTAATATTATTATTAACTTTTTTAAATTAGATGATAGCTGTGTACATTAATGCAATCATGGGGTACAGTGTGATGTTTTCATATACAATTTGAGATACTTTCATGAAACTAGTTAACATAGCCTTCATGTCATTTTCTTAGTTATTGTGCTAAGACGTTTATATTCTACTTT
>CAUYQV010021331.1:0-38859 GCA_963574575.1 Galagoides demidoff
CCTGTAGTCCCAGCTACTAGGGAGGCCGAGGCAGGAGACTCGCTTGAGCCCCAGAGTTAGAGGTTGCTGTGAGTTGTGATGCTAAGGCACCCTAGCCAGGGTGACAGCTTGAGGTTCTGTCTCAAAAAAAAAAAAAACCACTTCAGCTAATAATACCCTTAATGGTGCAATGGGATATCCACATCTCTTGAACATTGCATTGAAAGTCCTAACATTGCATGCAATAATAAAAGAAAAAAAAATGGAGAAAGTCCACAAACAATAGATGCTGTGGATGCAAAGAGAAAGGAACTCATACACTGTTGGTGGGACTACAAACTAGTGCGACCTCTGCAGAAGTCATATGGAGCTATCTCAAAGAACTAAAATAGACCAACCGTTTGATTCAGCAATCCCACTATTGGGTATTTACCCAAAGGGTTAAAACAAGTCATTTTATCAAAAAGACACTTGCCCTCAAATATTTATAGCAGCAAACAATTGCAAAGACGTGGAATCTCAACCCAAGAGTCCATCAATGCATGAATGGATTAATGAAGTGTGTATGTAGACCACAAGGTACTACTCAGCCATGACAAAAAAGGTAGTGACCACAGAGTACTACTCAGCCACAACAAAAAAGGTGGTGACCACAGAGAACTACTCAGCCACAACAAAAAAGATGGTGACCACAGGATACTACTCAGTCATGAAAAAAAAGGTAGTGACCACAGAGTACTACTCAGCCACAAAAAAAAAGGTGGTGACCACAGAGTACTACTCAGCCACAACAAAAAAGGTGGTGACCACAGAGAACTACTCAGCCATGACAAAAAAGGTAGTGACCACAGGGTACTACTCAGCCATGAAAAAAAAGGTGGTGACCACAGGGTACTACTCAGCCATGACAAAAAAGGTGATGACCACAGGGTACTACTCAGCCATGAAAAAAAAGGTGGTGACCACAGGGTACTACTCAGCCATGACAAAAAAGGTGGTGAACTGATACCTAACAACCTGGATGGCAGTGGAGACTGTTCTTCTAAGTGACATTTCACAAGAATGAACTAATGAGTATTACACATACTTACTATTAAACTGGAATTAGTCAGTGGTTACATTCACTGATGGTAGTAGAACTTGGTGAAAAGCAAGCAGCTGGGAGGGTACAGGGTGGGGGGCAAATTCACTCCCACCAAGTACAATACATACTATCTGGGTGGCAGACACACTTACAACTTTGACTCAGACAAAAGCAATTCAGGCAACCAAACAGGTGTACGCCCATAACATTCTGGAATAATAAAAAAAAAAAGAGCAAGGGAAGAGAGGAAGAACTGATACGTGACACACATCTCACAGGAGGTTTTTATATAGAATATACCAAGAATTGCAATTAATGCACTAATTAAAAGGCAAACACAAAAGCAGCAAAATTAATATATCTTACCAAAAGAAGATCTATGAATACTGATTAAATACATAGAAACATGCTCTCTCTCCCCACTGGCTGGGCATGCAAATTGATACATTTGGTAGCTTTTCAAATACTCTGGAAAGACTGGAGGGTGGGGGAGAGGAAGAGATTGAGATATTCATGCCAAAAATTGACAATGATATGAAGAATCTTGAACTCTCAAAAATTACAACCATTTTTGGGAACAGTTTGGCTTTTTTTGTTGTTGTTCAAGTTAGCCAGCAATTGCAATTTTAGATATTTAATCGAGAGAACTAAATCCATATCTGGAGAAAGACAGCTTTACTTTTAATAGTGGAAGCAAAATCAAAACTAATTTCCATTATTAAGAAAATGAATAAACACATTTTGGGATATTTCTGTTATATGCTGCTATTTAGCATAAAAGGAAATAAGCCACTGATGTTAAGGAACCCACAGGGCTTATTCACTATTGCCCACAGAAAGCCAATTACAGAGACAATGAGGATTGTCAAGAAAGAAGGATTGATTGCAGAAGACGTGTTACCTCAGGTGGGAGGGATGAACTGCCTCAAATCTGCCTGGCAACCAACAGGGTCAGGGTTTGCTGGAGGGGAACTGAATCACGCCTGAGGGCAATTAGGCTCAGTGGTGTTGGGGGAGGAGTGCAGGTCATGCCCAGTGAGAAATCAGGCTACTACATACATCCCAAAATCAAAGGTTGGTGGTAAGTCCCTCCCAGGGTGGGGATTTGGGTAGTCTAAGGAGCGAGGGGTTAGGACTGGTTATTCTTTCAGCCTCATCTACAGGTGGGATGTGGGGTAGGCTGCTCAGCAGATCCTTGGGTGCAGTCTGAGGTTCTGTGGTGGTGTCTCTGATCTTGTCTTCTCAGAACAAGCAGATGGTGTCAGGCTTTGTAGTTATCTCACGGCTGGAAGGAGGCTCTGCCATTTCTGGGAAAGAAACTCGTGAGAGAATGCATCAGTACAGCAGAGTTACATGCGGTTCTGGTCAGCAAATCTTACTGGCCTGGAAACTTGAAACATATGAGAACTGTTAAAAAACAAACCAAAACTATGATAAAATACTTTCTTGCTTATGGAGCTGGTTGCACTGATACATGCAATACCGTGAGTGAAAATTAAAACCCCAAATTATGTTGAGCAAGAAACATCCACATCACAAATGCACATGATAGGATTTCATTTATATAAAAAGTTAAATAGCACACAGAACTCATCCAGCATGAAAAAAAAGAAGAAAAGAATAGTGGTTGCCAGTGCTACGTTAGTAATAATGGAAAGGGGAAGCATAATGAAGTTTCTGGGGTGATATATATGTGTATATTTTTTCTATAACCTGATTGGGTGGAGTTATGTGAAGCTATAAATGCATCAACATTCATTAATTTTTGCTCTTAAGGTCAGGTTGTATCACTATGTAAACTAGAAAATAAAATTGGAACCAGTGCTCTAAGACTTTTAGTCTTAGCTAAAATTTCAATGGCAGTGGGACTAAAATACATTGCCAAATTATTGTTCTGCCAATAATAGACTTTTAAAAATGTGTGTGTACACACACACACACAGTCTGAGAAATCTTTCCTCTTTCTAGGAAAGTTTTTGAGAAATTTTTTTTCCTTGAACATTAAAAAATGTACCATAGAATGAGCACTGCTAGATATTTTAGAGAGTAACAGTCCTTAAATATAGCTGACCTTTGAGTAGCACAGGTGTGAATGTACGGGTTCTCTTATTTACAGTTTCGTCCCCTCTGCCACCCTGGACAGAAGAACAAGCCTTCCTCTTCGTCCTCAGCCTCAGCCTCCTCAACAGGAAGACAGTGAGATGAAGACCTTTATGACGATCCACTGCCACCTAATCCAGAGGAAATATATCTTCTCTTCCTTACAATTTCCTTAACATTTTCTTTCCCTTAGCTTACTTTATTAAAATAATGTAGCGTATAATAACATGCAACATGCAAAATACTCATGAGTAGGCTCTTTATGTCACTGGGAAGACGTCTAGTCAGTAGTTAGCTGTTCATAGTTAAGTTCTGAGGTCAGTCAAATGTCCAGACCAGGTTCATGATCACATGGAGGGCTCAGCACCCCTTGTTCAAAGATCTACTGTTTGGTGAGAAAGTACTTTATGCCACTGTTTTATCCAAGAGTGTGGTTTCTTTTTGCATTGTCCATAATGTATAGATTATACAAGGATGTTTCTCTGTACCAGTAATAGTATGAAGAGGTTGTATTTCTTGGCTTACTTGTCTTTTGAAAACCTGTGGGATAGTACACAACGTGTCCTTTCAATCTCTCACTGCAACCTCAGGACGGGTTTTAAGCGAGAGAAACTAATCTCTGTCAAATTGGGCTTTGTGTTTTCTTTCCCCAGTTGTTCATTTCAGATACTTTTTATGCCATGTCCCACTCATACAGGGCCAAATGGGGGAGTAATGGTGACAGTGTGGTTAAGGCCATTTTCTTTTGAAGCTGACATATGCAAAACTACTCATCTTGTCTTCCAGCTCTTGGATAATAACAGGAAATGCAGGCTACTGCTACGGCCTCCTCACCATGACCACTAGCAGGACTTGGCTCCACTTGCTCTCTGGGCTGCCCTGTCATATCTCTCACTATTTCATCCCCTTATTCCTTTCCACCACACCAAACCCTACACAAGGAAGTTCTCCCTAGTCCAAGGCCCTTAGAAAATCTTCTCTGAATTAGCATGCCTTCTCCTTATTTTTAAAATTTATTCTCTTTTTGAAGTTCAAATACCAAGGATATCACTTCTTTTTATGTCTCTGAGTTTAATTATGCTACCCTTTCTTTGAGGCAGGGAGCATAAAATATCCCATCTCACTGAGTTGAGGAAAGAGCCTGAGTACAATTAATGAATGTCAAAATAACATCATAAGAAAAACCTCAAAGCAAATCTCAATTAATATGTTGAAACGCTATTGTATCACAAGATGTATTACTAATGTCTGAACTCCAAATTACACAGATGGACACCTGCATGGAGGGACCTTTACACACTCCTCCAACCACATCTAGTCCTCAAATTTCGATCCCAGTCCTGTGGATCTGCTCTTAGAGCTTTTGCCCATCTATTTCCCTGTCAGGAATGCTCTCAACTTCCCAGACATTCTGGCACATTCCACATTTCTCCTTACTATAGAGCAAATCCACACCCCTTTTTTTTTCAGCCATGGAAATACTACAGGACATCTGAAATCTCAGGTTACCATACATAGGAAAAATTATATGTGAAAAAATATGAAAAATTATACTTCATATTTTATATTTTTTATATTTTTATACTTATATATCAACATATACAAAATATTTTTTAAATAATTTTAAAACTTTATAATGAATATTTTGTAAATAAAGGTACATTTAGCTATAATTTTCCATTTTCTTTACATATGTATGTACAGAGACTGTTGAGACACTTTGTATAATGAAATTTCATTTAAAGATAAGTAATATTTAAGTTAATTTGAAGTAAATCCAAATATATTTGAGGTCAAAAGGAATTTCCTATTGGTGTACGAAGAATTGGCATTTTTTTAAAAAATTAAGTCATATACACAGAGATCATGAATGCATTTATACATATGTGGGGTATAATGTGTTTTTTTTTAATACAATCTGATGTGCTTACATAAAACCAATCAACATAGCTTTCAATTCATTTACTTGATTATTGTGTTAAGACATTTATGTTCTACACTTGACAGATTTGACTCGTACCCTTGCAATATGCTCCATAGGTGTGGTCCTGCTTTTTACCCTCCCTCTATCAAACTTCCCCCCTTCCCACTCCATTTCTCTCCTTCATCCTGGGCTATAGTTATGTTCTATCTTTCATAATAAAGTGTGAGTAAATATAAGTTGGTTTCATAGAAGTACTGAATACATTGGATACTTTTTCCTCCATTCTTGAGATACTTTACTCAGGAGAATATGTTCCAGGTCCCTCCATGTAAACATAAAAGAGGTAAAGTCTCCATTTTTTTAATGCTGCATAGTATTCCATGGTATACATATACCACAATTTATTAATCCATTCATGGATCAATGGGCACTTGGGCTTCTTCCATGACTTGGTTATTACGAATTGAGCTGCAATAAATAATCTGGTGCAAATATCAAGGGTATCCATATAGGGTTAGAGAAGATCAAACTTTAACTTTTCATGATGATATGATTGTATACCTGGAAAACCCCAGAGACTCAATCTCAAAACCCTTAGAATTGATTAAGGAATACACCAGGGTCTCAGGCTATAAAATTGTCATTTACAATAGCAAAGAAGTTTGGTTGCCTGTATTTCTTAGACTTTTGGGCACTTAGGTGTCTTCAGACAGAATCTAGAGAAACAAATTTTCTCTTCCCTTAACTACGTAAAAAAGAAAAAATATGCTGATGTTTTCATGAGGGCAATCAATCTTCAACACCTGCCCACACTGGTTCCTTTTTTGCAAAGTTTTCTCACACTGCATGACCTGGCCCCTAGATTGCTGTGCTCTGACTTCTTGCCAAGATCAGAGTCCTCTCAGTTAAAGAAAAAGCATAACCTGAGGTCTAATCAAGGTAATCAGAGATTTTTGTCTCTTGGCACAAGGGGCGAACCATCTCTCAAGTCATTGCTAAAATGCTCTTCATAGAAAATTGTTTTTTGTGGAAATTTACTCAAATATTATGAGTTCTCTATACCCTTGAAATAATGGCCATTTGTTCAGAGCATTAAAATATTGAGTCTGATTTAGTGTCAGTCTTTTATTTAAAGGTAAGTTACACGTTTCTAATATTATACCCAAAACATTGCTTTCAGGACAATTTTCAATTACAAATATGGTAAGGAGTAAAGATTTTAAAATGCAAATAATAGGTGCAAATAGTTGTTCAGACTAAACTGCAGCTTAGGAAGCAGGAATATATCACATTTTATTAGAATAATTTTTCTGATGAAAGGACAGTTGAATATGTTTCAGATCTTCTTTCCTGGTATCAAGGGTTTGATAATCTTTGGAGGAAAACGCTGAGAAACAGTTTTGTGATTTATAGTGAAATAAGTGGAGCAGCAACAGACATTTTTCAGGTTTAGAAATTCTCTACTCAGTGACATGGCTCCATAAAGACAGAGCCTCATAAATTATTGGGATAATTTCTTTCGGAGTTTAGGTTTATTACACTGAGGCCAATATATTGGATATAATCCTTAGGAAAACAATAGCAATCTGGCCTGTCTTATGAATAGATGGAAACGCCGGTCAGAAGCAATTTACTAATTCACTCAGCAGTAAAGATAATTACTGTTTTTAATGATAATGTACTACAGGCCGATCTAATTGGTCCATGCCTCATGTTTAAACTGTTCTAGCTTAATAAGCACAAGAACATTATATTTACTTTGCTGGATCTAACAGCACATGACACTGAAAATTGTCCTTTAAATGATCCCTTGTGCAGTTCTGTACTATTTGTTTTGGATTATTGGAAGTCTTGAGTACTTTTAGCTAAAATGTATGTTTGTATTACATGTTTTCATAGGTCTTCATTTCCTCTCTGTTATGCCTGTTAGGACATAACAGAATATATTAAGAAAAGCATGATCTAAAAAAGCACAGCAGAAAATCCGAAGTACAGGATTGTTTATGAGAATCAGGGAAATCGGTTCAAAAAGACCTTGAATCTTCTTCCCTTAGATCTCTTTCTACAGAACAACTAAACTTTTATTTTTTTCTTAATCATTGCAGATGAGCACCATTTAGCATAAAATGTTGTATTTGTTGCATTAAAAATATCACGCTGCCCTCCATCCCAAATGTGGTGCACTAGAGACAGCTTCTTTGAAGCCAGGAGTGGTGAGATAGGGGAGAGAAGACTCCAGGCATCTCTGGCTTCTGGGCTCTGCCCAGAACATCCCTTTAGGGGCACAGAAAGGCAGCTGGAGACTTCAAGACCCCAAGTGGAGAACTAAAGAAGAACAGAGAGAGACGTGACAAGCTCGGTCAAAGGCAGGCTGACCGTGGTGGTTTCAGTGGCAGTGGAGGCAGCAGCAACAATTTGCAGACAGGGAAGGCCTTCCCTATGGATTGTTATTTTTGGTCTTAGGCAGTTGGTTGAGTTACTTGGAAGAGCTTGGGCAAGCAAGTGAGTGACTTCGAACAGCACCCAAAGGCCAGGACTGAGCCACTGGGGCCGAGCATTGCTTTCATTGTTTGGCTGCAGGTCAGGTGCAGAAATGGGGGAAAACTGCCTTTCAGGCTTGGTCCTCAGGATCCTAGTGCAGGGCTGGTTCTGGAACACCGGATAAGTGGGGCAGCCACTTTGGGGGAGATTTAAGCCACACATGCTTTCCTAGGAAAGCCACTGTGTAGTCAAAGGACATGATTTGGGAGAGTCATGGCATGTCTATTAAGTGGACTGAGGAGAGAGCTTCAGGCTCCCAACTTGCAGAGTTTGAGGGCAAATAAATCAGGAAGACAGTGCTATGTCACCTCAGCAAGACAGAGGCTTCCAGTCTCTATCTTATACAACAAGTTTTTGATTGTTGTTTTTTTTTTTGGTTTGATTATTGTATTTTTGTTTTCCTTCTTTATTTGGGGTCTTGTGCCTGCTCAGACTGGCAAAGAGATATCTCAGAAGGGGCAGAAGAACACCGCAGAGTAATGGAAGTCCTACTAGATGATGTCATAAATGAAAATTTCCTAAGTATCAGCAAAGATTCAAACACATTCCTTTCAGAGGGATATTGGACCCCAGGTCATCTCAACTCAAATAGAGCTTCTCCAATACACAATATCATTAATCTGTCCAAAGTCATGACAGAAAAAATACTCTTGCAGACAGCCAGGACTAAGCACCAATTTACCTGTTGGGGCAAATCCATTAGTGTGACCATGGACTTCTCAAGTGAAACTTTTCAAACTGGAAGAAATTGGTTTCAAACTACCTTTAACCTACTGAAGCAAAACAATTTTCAACCCAGAATCCTATATCCTGCTAAGCTGAGCTATAAACTTGAAAAATCGAATCATTTACTGATATGCAAACATTGAGGAAATTTGCCACAAGACCAGCACTATAGGAAATACTTAGACCTATTCTACACACTAACCATCACAATGGACTGCTAGCAAACTAAACACCTAAGATGTTAAAGGACAAAACCTACCTTCCACAATGACACACAAGATAAAACTAAGCAATGGACTCTCACAAAATAAAATGAATAGAATTCCATCACATTTATCAATTATCTCAAAATGTTAATGGCTTGAATTCTGCACTGAAGGGGCATAGGCTAGCTGAATGGGTAAAAGCAAAAGCAATTCATTTGCTACCTGCAGGAAACACAACTAGTTTCAGAGGACAAGGTAAAAATCAGTGTTAAGGGATAGAAATAATTTTTTCAGGCAAATGGAAATCAGAAGAAAAGAGAGGTTGCAATCTTTTTTTCCAGATGCAAGTGGATTTAAAGCGACTAAAGTCAAAAAAGACAAAGATGAACACTTCATATTGGTCAAGAGAACAATACAAAAGGAAGTCATTTCAATTCTAAATATTTATGCATCCAGTTTAAATGCTCTCAGATTGTTGAAACAGACCTTAATTAGTCTGAGCAACGCCATATAACTCTAGACTTTAACACTTCTCTTACAGAGCTGGACCGATCTTCTAAACAGAAACTCAACAAAGATACAAGGGACTTAAATGTGACCCTGGAACAACTGTGTTTGATAGACATATACAGAACACTCCATCCCAAAGCTAAAGAATATACATTCTTCTCGTTAGCCCATAGAACATTCTCCAAAATAGATCATATCCTGGGACACAAAATAAAACTTCAATAAAAGAATTGAAATTTTAGCTTGTATATTCTCAAACCACAAGGCTATAAAGGCATAATTCATCTCCAACAAAAATTTTCATCCCCACAAAAGGCATGGAAATTAAACAACCTTATGCTGAATGACAACTAGGTCAAGGAAGAGATAAAAAATAAAATCATTAACTTCTTTGAGCATAACTACCTGTGAAGACACAAGCTATGAAAACCCTTGGGACATTGCAAAAGTAGTCCTCAAAGGGAAATTTGTCACATTAGATGCCTAAATCTGAAAAACAGAAAGAGAGCATATCAATAACCTAATAACTCATCTTAAAGAAATGAAAAAAGAAGAGCAATCCAATCCAAAACCTAGCAGGAGAAAGAAATAACCCAAATTAAATGAGAAATAAATGAAATTGAAAATAAAAGAATCATTCAGAAAATTAATGAAAGAAAAAGTTGGTTCATTGAAATTATGAATAAAATCAATAAACCACTGGCCAGATTAATCAGAAATAGAAAAGTAAAATCTTTAGAAACCTCAATCTGAAATGAAAAGGAGGAAATACCAACCCATACTACAGAGATACAAGAGATTATTTTTGACAACTACCCAAATGTTTATGCCCAGAAGTTTGACAATGTGGAGGAAATGGACCAATACCTAGAATCACACCATCTTCCTATACTTACCCAGGAAGAAATAGATCTCTTGAACAGACCAAAAACAAGAACTGAGACTACAGAAACAATAATAATGCTTCTAACAACAACAACAACAAAAAGCCTGGGACCAGATGGCTTCACAACAGAAGTCTATCACACCTTCAAGGATGACCTTGTACCTATACCGCAGAACCTATTCCAAAACATTAAGAAGGAAGGAACCTTCCCGAACATGTTCTATGAAGCAAACATCACCTCGATTCCAAAACCAGGAAAGGACCCAACTAAAAAAGAACTATAGACCAGTTTCACTAATGAATATTTATGCAAAAATGCTCAACAAAATTTTAGCTAATAGATTGCAGCTACTCCTTAAAAAAATTATACATCACAATCAAGCAAGCTTCATCCAAGAGATGCAAAGTTGGTTTAACATACAGAAATCCATAAATGTAATATATCATATCAATAGACGTGAAAACAATATCCTATCAATAGCTGCAGAAAAAGCATTTGACAAAATTCAGCATCCTTTATAACAAGAACACTTAAGAAAATAGGCATAGGTTTCTACATTTCTTAAGATGATTGAAGCCACCTATGACAAACCCACAGTTAATGTGATAAATAATGGAGCAAAACTGAAAGCTTTTGCACTTAGAACTGGAACCAGGTAAGGCTGTGTACTATCTCCATTATTATTCAACATAGATCTGGAAATTCTAGCCAATGCTATAGGACAAAAGAAGGATATAAGGGGCATCCAAATTGGGGCAGAGGAAGTCAAATTCTCCCTCTTTGCTGATGATATGATTGTATACTTTATAGAAAATCCCAGAGACTCAACCACAAGACTCCTGGAAGTCATCAGGAAATACAGTAATGTCTCAGGGTATAAAATCAATGTCCACAAATCAGTAGCCTTTGTCTATTCCAATAACAGCAAAGTTGAGAAGGAAATAAAGGACATGATTTTTTTCACATTAGCTTCGAAGAAAATGAAATACTCAGGAATATTCCTAACAAAAGAAGCAAAAGACCTTTTCAAAGAGAATTAAGAAACCCTAGGAACAGAAATTGCAGAAGACACTAACAAATGGAAGACCATACCATGCTCTTGGCTGGGAAGGATCAACATTGTCAAAATGTCTTTTCTACCCAAAGTAATCCACAGATTCAATGAAATATCCATTCAAATACCAATATCATATTTTGAAGAGGTGGAAAAAATGATTTTTTGTGTGTGTGTAGAAACAGGAAAAAACCCATATAGGTAAGGCTATTCTTAGTAATAGAAACAAAGTCAGAGGCATTACCCAATGAGACTTCAGGCTATATTACAATCCATAGTAATCAAAATAGCGTGGTTTTGGCACAAAAATAGAGACATATGAAACAGAATGGAAAACTAAGAAATGAAACTGGTCTCTACTTGTTTTCTGATCTTTGATGAACCAAACCAAAGGGGAAAAGAATGCCTATTCAACAAATGGTGCTGGGAGAACTGGATAACCACATGTAAAAGAATGAAACTCAACTCACACCTGTCAGACCCAAGATGTATAAAGATTCAAATCTAAGACACAAAATGATAAAAATCTTAGAAAAAAGTGTGGGGGAAACCCTTGAAAATGTTGGACTGGGGAAAGATTTTATGAAAAAGACTTCAGTGGCCATCACAACAACAAAAATTAACAAATGGTGGCTCAGCGCCCATATCTCAGTGGTTAGGGGCCTCAGCCACATACAGCATGGCTGGCAGGTTTAAACCAGATCCAGGCCTGCTAAAACAATAATGACAACTGCAACAAAAAAATAGCTGGCTTTGTGGTAGATGCCTATAGTTCCAGCTACTTGGGAGGCTGAGGTGAGAGAATTGCTTAAGCCCAGTAGTTTGAGGTTGATGTGAGCTGTGACACTACTAAGGGTTGACATAGTGAGACTCTGTCTCAAAAAAAAAAAAAAAAAATATATATATATATATATATATATATATATATATATATATATAGTGAGGATCAGCTAAAATGGCATATGGATGGCATATGGAGAGTGGCCAGGCTGATTTCTTTCACATGGGATTATAATAAAACTAGTTTTCATTCTCAATTCTTTCTAGTAATAATGTTTATGTATTTTTAAGTGCATTTTATATGGCATAAAAGTATTTCATCTCTCCATCTATCTAGTAAAACTACAAATATCTTGGGACCAGATATTGTCATTCATTCATTATTTTGTCCCCTGTAGCAGTTAGCACAGTCCGTTCCATGCAGTAGGCATTAGGATATCCTTGCTGAATTTAATTGAAAGCCTTAAACAACTTGAATGAGTAGAGCAGCACTGTTATGAAGAAATAAGTTGAATCAACTCAAAGTACACACATAATTTAATTTTACTGTTATCTTTGATGAATCTTCAGCAATTGTACTAGAAGTTCATAGGCTTCTCACTCTTGAAATAATTATTTGGAAATGCTTTTTTAAAAAACTGTGTTCACTCTTGCTCAGTTACAAAAATATGATCACTCTAAGTCACAAAGGAAAATTATCAAATAGGCTTTTCTAATTAAAAAATAAAATCAACTAGTCTCTTACTTGACAACACTTTCTGAGAAGTTCTTTTCTGTATGAGCCAAAGGATAAGATTTCTTAGCAAATTGTTACTCTCTCATTTAAAAAAAAAAAAAGTAGTTTTCTCTGAAATACACAGAATTCCTGTTAATGGAGTACTGGACATAATCTTTGAGTAGGAAAACTAATTTTTATTATTTTAATTTGTAATATTTCCATAAGTAATACTCAAAATGTTTGTGCAGGCTAATGTTGAATGAAAGAGAAAAATCAAAAGAGAGTAAGACACTACATTACTAAAGTTATTTTTTTTAGTTTGCCATAGAAATTAAACGTTATATTAAGTGTTATGAACTTCTATTTCTTTTAATTTAGCTTCACACCACTTCTTGATTTTGCATGTATAAGCAAAACAATAGAGTTTAAAATTTGACAAACATAAGAATTATAATTTTCCTCTACTATTTGTGGAAATCTGAAAAGAAGCCAATTGCTGTAATTTTTTTACACGTAGTTGAAATTTCTGAAAATATGTGGTGACCTCAGAAATTATATTCAGAAGCTACCAAAGAGACTTCAACATATCAGTAATTATCAATACATACTGAACACTTTACATTTGCATGTTTACTTTAAAAATGGATAATAGATGATGATGGAAGACAAGATACAGACATATGCCATGTACACACACACACACTCACAGAATTTTCAATATGTAGTGCCCCTATCCCTGAAAATTATTGCTAAGTTTTAATTGCTTCACTTCAAACGAGACTGACAGCAAGTTATTATTATTTATCATAAAAAGCTGATAAGCTGTCATTTGTCTAGTCAATGGTTAACTCTCTGGAAGGAAAGTAAATTGGTAGAACTTTAAGATTCTAATTAGGTGTCATAACACCTAACTTAATGAAGCAGCAAAAGTGAAGAAAAATTTTACAGAAACTAAGATTCAATCATTCTATTTTGTTTGTCACTTAGCATACTATGTACAGAGTGTTGGCTGATTAATGTAAGTCTTTGATATTCTCCAAACTTGATTCAACGCTATTTATTAAAATCTCTGGAGAGAAGGATTTCTCTCTTCTTCCATATGATTGATTTTTTTATACTGCAAAGGTTTCACCTTTATTTCAACTAAAATGTACCCTACAGTTATCTCTGATGAGTGAACCTGATTCTATTCTGCCAGGCATGTCAGTAATAAATGATGGGCTAAGGTGGATATCCACCTAAGAGGAGGAAAAAGAAAACAAAGGAAAAATAAACAAAAACGCAAAGGCCAAAGAGTTTTGAAGTAATTCCATTAACAATAGTCATGATTGCTTATACAGAAGGAAAAAAGATTGTTATAAAAGGGCCTATTAAAATGCCAGGAAATGTCTCAGTAGCTTAAATACTCTTAAATGTTTAAATGCTATACGAGGTAGGATAGCTGTGGTAGATTGAACTAAGCTTCATTATTGATTCTCTAAGACTTTGTTGGTGTGTTGCCCATTTAAACACATTATCAGATACTTAATGAGTAATTTATAATGCTTTCAAGACCCTTTACTTCATTTAAAACAGCTTACAACACCATTGAAATGAGAGGTGTCGTGACTCAATAAATGAAAATACAGGATGCAGACATAACGGTCATTAGAGCATAAGCCAAACAGATTGATTTATATCTTTTACAAAATATTTCAAATATACCAGTATTTGAATAATTGAACTGCCTTCTAAACTACAATTATAAAGAATCAGTTAGATAATTACGGTGAAGAACATTCATGACATTGTGGAGATACACTAGAAAATAGTTTTGGAACTGTAAGATCAATTCAAAAGGGCTTTCCATTTGGAAAGACATTTTGTTTGTTGCAATTTCCATATCTGAATAATAATACTGAATTTAAATTTCAAGATTTCTCCTAAAATGTTTCACCAGCAATCTTTTCTGCTCAATATTTCACAGAATGCACTGTCTGGTCAGAATTTCAATGTAGGTTTTTAAAGAGAGGAAATATTTATTTAAGTTAATATGCATACTAATGAGAGATTACTTATTTGCATATGTGCATTAATGTGAGGCTTTAGAAAAACTTTCTTCTTACTGCTATTACGAATAGGTTAAAATTGTATTATGTAAAAATAAATAAAGATTGGATAAACTTTATTTAGAGTGCCTTATTCTGTACTCATATTTTAATAGGCAAGGAGACTGAGTTGATCATTAACATGCCTCGCTCATCCAATCTAAAAATGTTGTCATCTAGTTTTTCAAAGATTCTGGGAGGAATAAATTCTACCTGAACTACTGTTTTTAAAACATGAGCCAACTACAGTTCAGTTACATAAAATAATTTGCCTTGGGCCAAAGCCAACTATTTTAGATTTGAATTTTCTATTATATTAGTAAAGCATAATGCAAAAGTACTAATTTGTTTATGTTAATATAAAAACAATTTCTATTAAGTGTTTTTGATAGTGTAATGAAACTTTTCTGCTTTTGTTCAATTGGCATACTAACTAATTTTCTTCATATCTACTGATGTCCTTTTATTTTTCTTATTTACATTTAAGTTATATAGAATATATGTATATATTTATACCCACAAATGTATCCTAACTTTTGTTGAAATCTCTGTTTTGATGAAAGACTGCATGCTGCCCATCTTTTTCACCGATTTCTTTCATATATTTACTACAGTCCATGCCAAAGTTTTTAACATCTGGTTCTAGAATGTTTCTAGAACATTCTAGAAACATTTATCTCTTTTTATTTCTTTCTAATGGGCGTTTTCCCCACTTACTTTTTAGAATTTTTGGTGGACATTGTGTGTAAAAGAAATAGTTGAGATTAAGGTAAAACAAAGGTAAATAAGATTTATGTTCAAAATTGAGTTTACCTGTTTTTCTATTATGCTGCTACCACAGGGTATTGAGACAGACTAGTAAAAGTTGACCTGGCTCGAGTTTTGATGATGTCGTAATTACCTTTACTTCAAATTTCTCCAACTAAAGGAGCATGCTACTTTAGGGTTAGTGTAGAACCCACATTGCTAAACTTTTCCCTGTCTCACTGTTACTCAGTGAGATTCTTGTAGTGAAGGCAGAAAGGATACACAGTAGCACCTTCATAATTGCTCTCATCCCTACATAGACCACCTCTTTAAGTTGACCTACTTTTCATAAGTCAATGACCACATACACTCAATGGAAGACTGATCTCTGTATATTGACTATTTTTATAAGTTGTATCTTGACCACTTGGACTATGTCCACAACATTAATTCACCCTCTATAACCTGACCTATTGAGTCCACTCTGTACTCAAAGGTAGAAAGTATAGGCTTTTCCTCTTAGTTGTATTATTTTTCTTTAGTATAAGTTCTTTTTTCATGCTTTCTTATTACTGCATGTTGGATTAGGCCTAACATCTTGTTGTTATCATATGTTGTGGAAGACTTCTTTAATTTGAAGAACTGGTCTGAACTGTAGGTACATCCTACAATTACTGAAAAATTTTACAGTTAATTGAGACATTGCCCAAAGGAAAGAACTTATGTAGAAGGGAAAAGGTGACCTTACACATTTTCTAGAAAGCAGCAGCCAAAGAAAGATGGTGAATTCTTTTGGTGGAACATTTTGGTGTTAGCAAGACCATATGAGCAACATTCAAAAACACAAACTTGAGTAGATAGAACTATGGTAAGGAAAGTGGGGAAAAGGAGGAAAACGTCCATTGATGAAGACAATGAAGCCACAGTAAATGATTCAAACATATGATGGTGGTTCATACCCAAATTTCCAGGTCAAAGATATAAGAAGTTGCTAAAAATTTCACACAGGAATTCACAGTGGCAAATTTCCAAGCATCAAATGTTGGCTTGAAAGATTTAAACTGTGACATGAGATCTCCCAGAAAGACTTGTGTGTGAATCAGTGAAGTTCCAGTTGAAGTGGTGAAAGAGTTCATCATTAAATTCCCAGACTTCACCAGAGGCTTCAAAAATGATGATGTGTGTGCAGATTCTTTTTCAAGGTGATACCTGACAAGAGACTCAACGAAATATGCATAGAAGACTGATGCCCTATTTGAGGAGAAGGTAAGTGCTAACAACCAAGAAATGAAGAAGAAGTGGTCTATTCTACTGATGGTAGACAACTGTCCTGGCCACCATCAGGTGAATCATCTCACAATTATGACACTAAAATTTCTGCTTCCAAATACTACCTCAAAAAACCAAAGTGCACTACCAAGCCCAACTCCTGCATTTGGTCATTACTAAAACACAAACTCGTGGCACATCTGTGGCAGCTAGTTCATCTACTACATCAGTTAATGCTCTCCATGCTGTCCTCTTGATCAGTTCTTCTTAGAATAAAGTTCAGCTAGAAATGACATCAAAGTGTTTCAAGAAAGTTGGATTTGTCACAGCCCAAGAGCATGATTTTTTGGCTCCATGACACAGACTGCCTCTGATGGCAGAATTTGAAGAAGTAGAATGTTAAGGTTTTGTTGCAATGGATGATGACATGGCAACATGTAATGAACCTGACACAGAAGCAATTTTCCAAGCTATATTGACTTAGTATAAACCAGCATTAAATGGCACAAAGCAGCTGATGAATTGGAAGAAGCAAGGGGAGAGGACATACAAATTGCAGAGACTCCAAAAGAACAGGTCAGATATCTAATAATGCAGTTGAAGTCATTTGCTGTGCAAAAATACCCAGGTATGATGAGTGGTGTAGCCAGGGAGGAGAGTGCTTTCTCCACCTATATTCATAATAAGAAAAAAAAAAAAAGACCAAGATTGACTCTCTTTCAGAAAGAATGATTAAACCATGAGAAAACAGTAAATGTACTGATGAAATTATATTCTTAATTTTATTAAGAAATATGTATATTTGAAATAAGTTTTGTTATTCTGTTTGAGAATCACTATGTTACCTATATCAGAGAATTATATTTATTTTGGAGATTTTTAGCCTTATTATTTCTCTTCTATTGTCATTTGTCACTACTTCATTAGTGGGCCTATTTTGTATATTTTAATTCTATTCTTCATTTTTTAAATTTTTATATATGTTAATTTTTAAGGTAGTGATGTCAACCTTTTATTTCTAGAATAAATTTGTTTATTTGATGCTTTAAATTATTTTGTTAAAATTTTGTGTTTTGATGCTTTTTTGATGTCCATAATATTTAAACTAATTTATTTATGTTTTCTACATATGATTTATTACCTGATATTAATTCTTATCTTATTTTAATATTTATGGTTACTTCTGAGTCTTACATTTAATTTATCATTTCTTTATGTGTTTTGTAATTCTGCAATGTAATTTTATATTTCTTAGGGTCTTTAACATAATAATCCTGTGTGGATGAGAAAATATCCTTTCAGATGTATTTTCTTATTACCATTCACCCAAGGGGCATAACTAACTAAAGATTAGGATTGTATTATATTATTTTCTTCAGAGATCCCGGACCAGGTGGATGACACATTTGGAATAACAAAGTTATAGTTCTCTTGCTTTTTTTCCTGCATATTTCATGTTAGCTATTTAAAAAATAAAACAGAAATAAAAGAAATATTTTTTCTTAAAAAAGAATATTGCAGACATTATTCATCTAGTAATCTGTACCGAAGCAATAGCTGCATTCAAATCATTATGCTCCATATATGGAGAATAAAATGATAACATTATAGTGTTTGTTTACAGCCATTTACCTTTAAGTAGTAACAAATAAAGCAAATACCTAATGAGTATGACACAGGTATATTAAGATCATGTGGGAGATTCTGAGGAGGGAGAGGAATTTTAACTTTTTTTTAACTGTTTAACTTTCTTTATTCTTTCTAGTATTTCAAACCTATGATGTCCTACATACCTAATGTGTTTTCCCTGTCACCTTTTCCCACTCATTAGCCTTAAGTTCTGCAGTCGGATTTTGCCGGCTCATGATATTTTTATGCTATGACTTGATACAGATGTAAAGGTTCCAAGTTAATAAGTTGCATGGAATCAAAACAACTAAAAATAGACCAGACTCATTAATTACCACTGGGTAACCTCTTCATTCAGATACACTGCTTACTCTTTAGCTAATAGAAGCTCACATAATCCAAAACTCTTACTTTAATAAGATGTCTATTTTTTATTAGTCGTCATGTAAATTAGCAGTTGTACAAAACATATCTGAGTTGTTGAGGTCAAGATTAATTTTTTTTCTCAGTCACTTGTTGATTCTGCTAACTCTTGGAGAAATGTATATGTGTGTTAGAAGTAAATATAATCTGATACTGAACAGGCAATTCAATATGTGTTTCAGAAAGAAGTTCCTAGTAGGGACATGATTATGGATAGAAAGGAGCTATGGAGAAGTAGGAGAAAAGTCTGGCCCCCTAGATAAGATAACTAAAAAGGGCCCTGAAGCAAACAAGGAGTTTTGTTATGACTTAATTACCCAAGTCCATAAAACACAGTTTCTAGCTCATGATAGAGAAAATTCTCCCTAACTCATTCTACAAAGCTAATATCACTCTGATAGCAATGCCAGGAAAGGAACACACACACAAAAATAAAACTACAAACCAGTATTCCTCATGAACATAGATGTAAACACTTTCAGCAAAATGCTAGCAAATCAGTTCCAACAGAACATCAAAAAGATATTTCGCCATAATCTAGTGGGTTTCATTCCAGTAATGGGAGCATAATTCAACATATACAAATCAAGAAATTGATTTAATGATTCACACAATTTAAAAAAAGAAACCATATGATCATCTCAGCAGATGTAGAAAAATCATTCAATAAAATCTAGCACCCCTTGATAAAAATGTTCAACAAACTAGGCGTAGAAGAAACATACCTCAAAACAATAAAAGCTATACATGACAAACCCTCAGCCAACATCATACTGAATGAAGAAAAGTTGGAAGCATTGTCCCAAAGAACTAAACAAGACAAGGATGCCCACTGTCACCACTTCTTCTTAACGTAGTACTGGAAGTTCTAGTCAGAGCAATCAGGCAAAGGAAATAAAGGGCATCCAAATCAGAAAAAAATTCAAACTATTCCTGTTTCTGATGACATGATCTTGTACCTAGACTATGCTCATAGTTTCTAGAAAAGACAACTAGATTGATGAATAAATTCAATAAAGTCTCAGGTTACAAAATCAATACAAATATATCGGTAGCATTTCTATATGATAATAATTGTCATGCTGAGAATCCTAGCAATAACTGAATACCATTTACAGGAGCTTCAATGAAAATAAAGTACCTTGAATAATACTTAACCAAGGAGGGATAAGATCTTCACAAGGAAAATTAAAAAATATTTATGAAAAAAGTCATACATGTGTCAAATTAACGCATACACATCAAGGCATAGTATGTCAGGACATAAATCAATTAAGGAAATAAAGCTAAGAAAATGAGAAAAGATGTGAAAAGCTCAATAGACCTGAATTATTTATTAACATAATAAACAAAAATATTAAATATATACTATACACTTTTTGGAAAAATAGTTGAAAATTTGAACTATTACAAATTTGAACTGATACAGACTCAGATATTTAACATTTAGGCATCACACTTATCTTGTCCTATTCCACCTGTTGGACACTATTTATGCCCTCCTATGTCTTGATTATGTACATTAAAACTTTATTAGAGGTTGTAAATAATCACTCCTCTTTGATGAACAATTGATGAGATACAAAACATAAACATTAGGAAGGCCCGCATTTAGTTAGATTAGGAACAACAGCATCTAAAATAATCTGTGGTGACTAACTAGTTTTATCCTTTTGCTTGGTGTTATAAATCTATATCCTTTCCGTCTGCAATAATGTTCTGGTTGATGAAGGAAGCTATATAAGTACAGAAATAATGAGTATCTGGAACATTCCATTCGTTAGGATTGTCCTGAGGCTTTCACTTTCCATGGTTGTAAAAACCTCAACTATAACCTGCCACAAAGTGGGTACGTTTTGAGGATTTTTTGTTTGTTTTTTGTAGAGATGGGGTTTCACTCTTGCTCAGCCTGGTCTTGAACTTCTGAGCTCCTAATCCACCTCCTGGGTCTCCCAAAGTGCTAGGATTGCAGGTGTGAGTCATTGCACCCAACCTGCCTTTTGAGGATTTTTATTTAGAACTGAGTATATAAAGGGAAGACTTGCTTAACTTTCTGATCTGAAATTTTGTGTCTATATACTTGCTTTATATAATTTAATATTTCCAAGTTTTCACTAGAAAGTGTTAATGGGGTGTTGCTTCATTAGTGAGAAAATTCAAGTCTAGTAAGTATCAAAAGACATCAGTTTATAGATGCTTTAATTATGAACTTTTGTACACAAATGTACTCTCAAATCACATGGGATCATTAAGCTAATCTTTACATAATAATATTGGGAAACCATGTTTTTTAGGTAGAAAATGATTCCATATACTCAGTCATTTATAAGCCATGAGTGTTGACATCTACCTTAAAATAACATCAGATAAACAATATTTAAAAATGTGTCTCATGGTTTATTTTGGAGACTTTAATCACTCAATTTTAATTAAAGTGAAATAAATCTGTCCACTTTTGAGAATTCAAAGATCTTTAGTATCTCTGAACATAAAATAGTCACTTAAAATTGAAAAAAAAAAAAAAACCCCTAAAACTCACCACTGCTCACTTTAGCCTTTGTTTAGATTTCCGTCGTATCTATTTGTTCATCTAGAATTGAACAGGTATTCTTGCGTCGTACCTTTTGAACTCAATAACTTGGAGGCAATTTAAAATGTGCCATCAGTGTCGGAAGCAACAGTAAAGTTCCAGCTTACTGAATTTTGCCGGTAGTCAAGTGAAGATGGAATAGGATTGTTTTGTTTCAAATATAATCGCGGCAGTTTTCCCAGCCAGCGCTTGCTCCTGAGATGTATGTTTGGTCTTCCACTAAAAATTCAAAACTATTTTTCTTGCTATTGTTGGTGATCAGAAAATGATACCCCAGGTTTTCACAGTGGTCAGGGCACTGGCCACATGCGACCAGTGGGTTCAAACTCGGCCAGGGCCTGCTAACCAACAATAATAACAACAATAACAAAAGCAGCCAGGCATTGTGGCAGGTGCCTATAGTCCCAGCTACTTGGGAAGCTGAGGCAAGAGAATCACTTAAGCCCAAGAGTTTGAGATTTCTGTGAGCTGTGACACCATGGCACTCTACCCAGGGCCACATAGTGAGACTCTGTCTCAAAAAAAAAGAAATACCTTAAACTTAAGGCCTCAAAGCAGCCTTCTCTGTGACCTTGTCCTGCCCTCCTGTCTTTAACCCCCTATTCACCTCCACACCGTGCTTCCCCTAAGCCATAGAAACCAGAGTGCCTTTTCCCCAAAGCCAACATAAAGCCTAAAAATATTAGTTTAACCAACCTACCTTTCTGTACAACATCTGGTCATAAAGGAATTCTCAGACCTAACTTACCTGATTGTGGCTCATGTAAGACAGGCATTCCAGAAAGGTTCCTGCTCTACCACATACACAGGATGAAGGAACAGTGCTCAGAGAGGCCCAGAAGAATCTGAACACACAGGCCCTCGGGGTTTCCCACCTCAGACTATTACCATGTGGTCATATCCTTTTTGTCCAATCACATTTCTACACTACTATCCACTTTTCATTGAACTTACGTATAAACAAGTAAGACTTTACGTATAAACCATGGATGGTTTTCCTGGAGTCTTTGGGTGCTCCAGGAAAGGGGATCACCCCTTTTCCAGCCCTACAATATACAAATAATGTTTGTGCATTAACATGTAGAATATCAAAACAATCTTAAATCAGAAGTTAATGTTGTGATCTACATCTTTTGTGAATATTAATTCTTCAAACTTATCTACGACTTTAATAATCAGAATAGTAGTTATTTTGTAGGGAAGAACAGTCTATGGGAGGGGCCTGAGAGCCTTTCTGTGTTCGGGTACAATTCTATCCTTTAATCTGGGTCTGGGTAGCTAGATGGATTCAGGTCCAGAACATTCATCAGTCTGTGTGATTATCTTCTGTCACTTTTCTGTGTGTATATTTTATTTCACTAATAAATTTGCCAGAAAATAGCCATATTCTTTTGCAGCTATTTTTTAAAAAGTTCACATTGTACAGAAAATTAGATTTCTTATTCATGTTAGATCATTCTAGGATATTTTAATAATACAAAAGCAATAAGCCTGATGAAAGATAAAGTGATATGGACTGTACAATATTAAATGTCAACTGAATTGCTGCATTATCCTCTTTTTAATTTTTAAAAAGGCAAAGGCTGGCATGGAAATAACCAGTGCTTGAGAATAACTTTATAATTTATGACTCTGCAACATTATTGTCTGGTAAATCTTTCTTAAACTAGATGCAAATACTTGCAACTAGTTTAAGAAAGATTTACTGGTCAAAAAGTTCTGTATTATATATACATAATTATATAATCATATTATTATTAATGGTTAAGCATAGTATTTTAGTGTTTTATAATCTATAATGCATTTTATATAGTTATAACTCAATGTTTAATACAACAAATTATTATAAATTATTAGAATGATATATCATTGTTACTTGTCCACAAAGCTCAATTTTGAACTTTCCACTTTTTTCAATATTGACAGGGTGTCTCACATGAAGTTTTAAAAATGACTTACTATTTTCAAAGACTAGGCAATTTCATTCAGCCTCCATACTCAAAATACCTTAAAAATATTAAGGTAATGATTTTTATCGATATTGAACTAACTTGGTGACAAGCATCTCGCTCTCTCTGTTTATAATGTGAGAAAATAAAAATGCAGAAAATTTAGATGTTTGAGATTATCCTAATGAAAGGGCAATCCTAATACCTCACACCTTATCCTATGTTTTCCTCTTTGCCTCCAGCTTTATCGAGGTATAGTTGACCAAAAAAAATTAAATATATTTAAGGTACATAATTTGTTTTGATTAAGTATATACACGGTGAAGCAATTACCACTATTGAGCTCATTAACGTATTCTTCACCTGGCATAGTTACCATTTTGTGTGTGTGTAGTGAGAACATTTAAGAGCTCCTCTCTTATTTGATGTATCTGAGCTGGTATTTAGTGCAGCCACCATATTGAACTGGAGCTTCAGAATTATTCATTCTGCCTAATTGGAAGTTTGGACTCTCTGATCAACATCTCCCCATTCCCTCCTCCCACCCGGCCCCCCCATTTTCTCTGTTTCTATGATTCTCACGTTAGTGAGATTATGCAGCATTTGTCTTTCTGTGTCTATCATAATTCACTTTTCATAATGTTGTGATTTCCACCCATCAATCAATAATATTTACGTTTTCGAAGCAGAATCAACTTCTTTGAGGAACCTCAAAACAGAAATAGCACAGAGTTAGTTCTACACGATGGAAAATAATGCACACACTCTTTATTCCAACCAGTAATTTCTTTCTCTGCTAAAAGACACTTTTAACACTTGTTTTCCTAACTAAACTCCTAAAATTGCCCATGTACAGCCAAAACCCTCTCCATGGTAAGGCTTTACATAGCAACTCACTTCACAGATGGACCTCAGAGCACATGTTGCTTACCACTGTGATAACAAATCCTTACAGAAGAACAAATGAAAAGCTACAATGATTCAGGTGAAGAGGGAATTCGGAGCAATCGTCTAGATTGTTCATTCACAGCTCCGGGCTGAGGGGAGTTAGTTTTCAGCCACTGAAACCTGCTGCCTGGTTTCTTTGCTGTGTCATCACATACATGCACAGCAGCTTTAAGCTTCCCCTCTTCCTTGGCTAAGCAGGTTTTATTGCAGCACCACTGCAGGGCACGCCTGCAACCCCCTCCAGAGTCTATACACCAAACTGCTAGCAAAACAGGACTGGATTAGAATTAGACGCTTGAATTTTCTATCCAGAGAAATAAACAGTGCACAGTCTGAAACTTTTTTCATCTCTGTTTAAAAATACCAATGAAATTTAGCTGCTAGAACATTGCTCAATCCCACCATCTCAATGAGTTCATACTGTGTAAATATTGTGATCTTAATAAATAAATACTGAAGCACAGCTGGCGCCTGCAAGATATCCCTGTTAGGTTGCTGTGGCCCTGTTATCACCAGAGGGTGTTGCTAATTATTCTCAGAACTGAGGTTCTGGCAGACTAGAGGAAAGGAATGCAGGGAAAGTCAACAGAGGTTGAAACAAAAATAAAACATTGTTTGTTTCAGTCCATGGCAAGGGCATTCCACCCTTGTGAGAACCAGAGACACATATAGCATAGGTATGTGAGTTGCTTTTCTCTGTAAAAATGATTTAACAGCAGTATTTATTTCAGTCCTTGATTGCATTCCAGCTAATTAACATTCACACCACTTGTTTGTAAGGGCAAGAGGAGGCAATTGGGGTATTCAGAGGACAGCAAAGAGGGAACCTGGATGTCTTAAATGAATGAGTTTACCAAAAGGAAGGATTTTTTTCTTTCTTTGCTTTTCTGGCAGGTGTGTTAATGACCTAGCTTTGCATGTTGCATAGAAGAGGTTCATTGTGTAACGGTCTTAAGAGAGCAGGTGCTCTTGTGGTACATAGGAGAAGCAGAAGAGATGCTGTATATAAATTGTTACAGACTTTTTGTAAAAATGTCATGGTTAATTTTTAATTGCTGGTAGCAAGGTAGACCAATGACCATAGCATTCCTCTCAGGTAGAGCTCATGCTGGCTCATCGAATTCTTGCTGCCTCTCAAGGAATATTATTTGACTTTGAGCCCAATGGCAAGCAGACAGAGAACTGTTAAAGAGCCTCTGGCATTGTGGTTGGTGTGCTATTGATATAGGACAGGTGGGCCCCAGCCAGCTCAGCGGAGAGGGGCTGGAGGACTTGCCACCTCTGCCTTAGAGGTGTTGGCCTAATGGCAGCCGACAGAGGAACCAGCAGACTGGAGCATAGGCAAGTGGGATGGGGGTGGGGGGGTGGCTCCTCATGGAGCCTCCCTCCCCCATGGGAGGCTCCAGTAGACAAAGGGACCAGCACCTTGGTGTCTCCTTCTCCTTTACACTTATGACTAAATACAGAACCCCCATTTCCTATGCCTAGGTCAATTTCATGTAAGTTTCCAAGGCTTCAGTTCTGTGAATGGACTGTGTCCATTCATTAGTACATTCATTCACCTTGCCCCAGCAGAAGGAACTTTGCCCTAGTACATTCATTAACCTTGCCCTAGTGGAAGAGATTGTATCCATTCATTTCCCGGCCTCATATAAAAGGAACCCATTCACCTATATATATACATGGCTTAACGGGGAGAAACGGAAAAAAGAAAAACGGAGAGAGCTTTTCTCACCCTACCAGGAACTTTAGTACTTTTGTATTCTTTTCTGTAAATAAATTCTGTCTTGCCACTGTTCTGTGGTCCTCCGATTTATTCTTCAAATCACCAAGACCAAGCACCTGAAAGTCCAGTATCAGATTTGGGGAGCCAGCCAGGAGACAAGATGAAATTCCAGTATCACTATTATGTTAAAGAAGCTAGTCTCATTTACTGCTCTGAGTATTGCATTACACAACAGGGAGGTGTCTTCAGAAAACACAAATAACCATAAGTACAAGTCAGGTTATTTCTTCTAGTTCTCCCTACATCTCTTCTCCTCAGCCTTGGTCTTGGCAACCCTGCCATTGTTAATAGGATTTAGATTCTAGGGAAAGATGATTTGGAGCCAGCTGTTTTTGTGATTCTCAATGGAGCATCTCTGTCCCCTAAAATCTATTGTAAGGTCCGCCACCCTTGCTAATCCCTTGCTGCTTTATTCAAGAATGCCTCAAGAGGCAACATTCTGGGGCTGTCTAACCTGGGGAAGAAAAATTCAGCACTAAGGAGGCGGTTGAGAAAATTTCTGTCCAGCAATGTATGTTCTGAGGAAACTTGCATTGTCTCAGAGTCTTTATTCTTGCCTGGATTATTCAACTAAAATCATTCTCCATGTTGTTCTTTATTCCAAATGACTTCACAAACCAGATAATAAAGCTATTAATGCCTGAAACAGATTGCATTTGTTTTGACTAATTTTATCTGAATGTTGTTTCTAGAGTTGTCTGCTTGAGTCACTGTATTAGTAAAGTGATAGTCATTTCAATTAAACTGGGAGAGAGGCGCATTCAGAAACAGCATCTTGCATGATTTCCAAGGCTAGCAAACATCGATGCTAGGGGGCAATTAATAAAAGACTCCAAAACATCATCAAGTTAATGGAATTATATTCACAGTACATGAAATTCTAGCTAGGCTAACAGGACTTTTACATCATATCTCAAATGGACCTAACTATTGTCATCTAAATTCAAATCACAGATATTCGACCTTGCCAGCTCCCCGCTTTGATCTGGACTTGGGCCCCTTTCAGCCTCATTGCCGTGGCTCTGCTGCCCTGACTTTAATCCCAACTTTTAGTTCCTCTGAATTGCACTCTTTCTAATTCTCAATAGCACTTGCCTGTTCATCTTTTGTTTCCACGGTGGTTGTCTTAAATTGATCCTTTACGTTTTGATTCATCTCTCTTCTCAGTAAGAACTCCCTAAGTCCACCTGAGCCACCGGGAATTCAATATTTGATCATAATTTTAATTTGGTTATTAGTAGCCAGGACAGCATTGACTGTGGTGAATGGTAATGTTGTCCAGAGTCACGAAGCGTGAAATAAATTTAAATGTTTTCTAGTGTAAATGTTTTCCAACACAAGCACCATATCTAAAATTGACCCAGTAATTACCCCAATACGTCTCTGCTTTAAATACCTACAAAGATAGAAATGTCATTACTTTCCAAATGTAGCTCATGTCATCCTGGAAAACTCTCATTATAAAGAATCATTCATCTCGAGCCCCTGTCTCCTCCCCTGGTGGTCTTCTTCCCTTACTCCAGCCACAGTAAATCAATATGAGGTTTCTTTAAATTGATGATCCTTCAAATATTAGGGAACTGTTTTGTTCCCAGAAAACTCTTTTCTTTCCATAAAAACAGCTTTACAGTTTTCAATAATTTAATTTTAAATTTCCCTTCCTTATCACTCTTAGTCAGATTCCAGTTTATTAGTTTCGTTTTTAAAATTCCATCCACCGACTAAACATAATTCAAACTAATTGAGTATCCTTCTTTGAATTCCCAGTGGCAAGTGTGCTTAGCACATACAGGCAAAGTAGTACAGGACATAGATATTGGATTTTCAGAAAGAGACACGGGCAACATCTCAGTTGTATCATATACTAGTTCTATTATCTTGACACCATTAGGTAAAATCCTTATCAAGATCTTTCACATCGAGATAAGTGGATTGCTGTGGAGAATTAGGAATGACAACATAGTAATAATTATTCCTGTAGTTGGTAGGTAGTAAGAATAAAAATGGTGACAGCACAATTACAGGCAGTCTCTGAGTTACAAATACCTGACTTATATAGAACTAACACTTATAAACAAGGCTTATTCTAGGTAATAGGCAAATTACCTATTCTAACTTACATACAAATTCAACTTAAGAACAAACCTATAGAACCAATCACATTTATACCAAGGGACGTCCTCTATCTTCCTTTGCTTTGTACTCAGTATTTTTGACAATGATGTCTAATATCAAGTTAAAGATATTTGGTTTTTTTTTTTAAAGAGAATATCATATTATTCACAATATAATACTTTTTTAATATGTTATTTTTGAAGCCATGTGAGATCATTGAAGAAGTTTACAAACTCTGTGGGTTCGCAGCAGCACTCTTAGCATCTCAATCTTTTATTTTTTTTTTCATTACAACTGCTGGACCAAAAAGAAAAAAAAATGCCTAAGAGTTGCATCAATTAGATAGATGGGTCTGAACAATTTGATAAACATTTTTTTCTAAGAACATAGTAACCATTTGAAAAAAGTAAGACATATAAACTGAAAAATATATATTTGTTTTATTTTTCAATAACCATAATTACTCATTGCTGTGATGTGGGCACAACTTGGGTACTGCACAACTTCCCAACCTTCAGACAGCACCACCCTCATTTCCTGCATTACTTGATTTTAATCACAGTAAGAATTGAAATCCCTCCCATGTAAACATGCAAAGATCAAAATGAATGCAGAAATTCTAATGTTCTAGAAGTTTGTATATCTGTGCTTCTTTTGAACATTTAGACTATCCTGTGGCATCTCCATGAATTTCTTTGCATAGTTTAAGCACCAGGGGCTTCGAGTTGACTGACACACCCAAGTTATTATATTTTTTAATGTACTGGCTTTGACAAGCATTAATCATTCCTATGACATGCTTCTGAGAGTTTAATAGAAAAATAAAAATCTCATAAATTCTCACTGTTAAATTTTGTCTTATAAAATAGAAGTGCACTTCAGCCAACTGTATATGTGGATTTAATCTAGTAGGTCTTTTTCCACTTTCACATTTTCTACAGATTAAATAATTTATATTAAAAATCATGTATAATCACTGACTCCTATTTTATACCTGTTGGCTATTGATGAATAGCAATGAACTCAGCCATTACATTACATGTGGTAGGTTGAGACACATTATCTTTCCTAAGATATGATTCTTTACAAATAATTCTCATTATTATCCCAATCAAAAATTAAAAACAAAATCTTCTGCCAATTTGAAGTCTGGTATGCTGTACTCCTGAAGAGGCTGAAGTAACTCCATTTTGTTAGTAAGGCTCTATTTTAAAACTTAGGCCGGTTACAAGAGAAACCACAGCAACACCCCTTCTGGGCAAGGTCAATCAGCCCAGATAGAAGCAGCTTATCAAAAGCAGACAGGCGTTCCCCCTCCACACTTCTGAGCAAGGCCAATCAGCCCAGGTGGAGCCAGCCTATCAAAAGTGGACAAGCAACCCTCCTCTGGAAAGTCCCCACTCCCACCCTATAGCATCCCTGGCGTATCAGGTGGTGCCAAGCACCCCTGGACAACAACTCGGCCAATGACAACCCCTTCCGACAAAACCTCCAATGAAATTCCTCTGTATACGTTTCCCCTCGCTTCATTTCAGAGTCACTCCTCCTCAGCTTAGCTGTAGGGTGGAGAGAGCCAGGCATATGCTTAAATAAAGGCACTCCTTTGCTTTTACATGTATGTGTGGTGGTCTCTCAGCGGTGATTTCGGTTCCAACACTCTCAACTAATTTTAAGGAATTAGGATTTAAAAGGTACTGCAACTTTACTTCTGTTCTGTTTGACTCTCTGGAACGTGAAGCAGTAATACAGAAATGCATCTCCTGGGAATTCCTGGGATCCTTGTTAGGAGACAGGACTGCAGGTTGGATCATCTTACAATCGTCATGAGTACAGTGTGTGACCCATCAGACACTGTACTTCTGAGATACAGAGAAGACTCCCCTGGGCCACTGAAGGGTTTGAAATATATTCATTAGAAACAGTTTTCTTAGGTAAATTCACAAAGAACCCCCCACCCCAATTAGTTATCCCTGACCGTACAACTGCCAGCAGTGTCTTGTCAACCTTGTAGAATAAGGTTATTTACCTCCCTGTGGCCCGTTCCTCACGGTTAGAGTCTAGTGGGAGAGTTTCCACCCAACTGAACAGATGAGCTTTAAGGTTACTCTGTATTATTGGTGGTCTTCGTAAATTTTACATTTAACTTTAAAATCAAAATACTTAAAAAGTTAACCTCAGGAAAAAAAGACCAATATAAAAAATAAAATAGTTTTTCCTATAGTAAATAATAAAAGAAAGGATAAATTTCTTATTAATAGACTACAAAAACAATTGCTCTCAGTGACACAAAACCTCTTTGTGCTATTATATAACTAAATTATTTTTAAGTGTTTTAAATTTATTTTTTATTTTTTGAGACAGAGTCTCATTCTTATTTTTTGAGACAGAGTCTCATTCTGTCTCATTCTGGGACAATGCTGTGGCATTATAGCAAAGAGTAACTTCAAACTCTTGAGCTCAAGAGATCTTTCCTCAGTCTCCCAAGTAGCTGGCACCCACCACAACACCTAGCTAGTTTTTTTTTAGAGATGGGGTTTCCCTCTTGCTCAGACTGATCTGGAACTCCTGAGCTCAAACAGTCTACCCACCTCAGCCTCAGAGTGCTAGGATTACAGATGTGAGACATTGCACCCAGCGTAAGAATTTTTTTTTAAATATCATGGGGATTTCAAAATATGTTACATTAATTTTAATAGGCCTATCACTTCAAATTTCATTCATAAATCAATAAACCTTAGGACAATTCTAATAGTTTCTAAATTGTGGTCATAATCATCATAAGAGTTTTTGAACGCTCCCAAATGTGCTTTGAAAATTTCATTTCATATAGTATTTTTATTTGATATAGTATTAATTATATGACTATTCTTATTTTATCATGATTAAATCTTTAAATCAATTCATGTACCATAGATGCAACCTTATCAGGTCACATCTCTCAGAACATACTGCATGATTCTCATATTATAGCTCCTTCTTTTCCCTAAAAGCAAACAAAAACCACAAATAAAACCTGTATAGATCTTTATTATCTATCTATGATCTTTCTCAGTCTTTCTCAATATCTTTATATTTACAAAGTTCTACTATTTACGTCGAATAACCACAGCTCATTTTGGCACAGTTTTCCTGGACCCTCCTCACATCTGCATAGCCCTCTACTCTCATGAAAATTAGTAAAAGCTTCCAGCTGCATGATATTAGTCAAATTCCTTCCAAGATGTTACCTTAATCTACTTAATAGAAAAGGCAGATACAATATAAAAAAATAAAAATTCTTTACATTAAAATAAACAAACATTATATGATAATATATATATTACAAATGCTATGAAAAAAATTCAGATTACAATGGAGAACAGAGAAATCAAGTTTTTATTGAACTGTCAGGGTTCAGAAAGTTTTCTCAAAAATGTTTGGAATGCAGGCAAAGGCAGAGAATAATAAAGGGATGAGAGGAAAAGAGTAAGGGACAAGGGGGATCAGGACCAACAGACGGCATGGACATGGCTCTACGTGTGTATACATAGGTCTACGGGCAGTGGGTGTGGCTGATATCTAAACCCAGATGCAATCTCAGTGTGAATGTGTATGTAAGGTGGAGGGGTTGGAAGGATAAGGGGCTCTGGTTGGAGAGAAGCTGGAGAAATAAGCAAGGGCCAGTTCATCAAAGACTTTTAATCAAATGATGAACCTGAGTATATTTGAGATTTACTTAATTACTCTGATGGACTTGTGCATGATGGTAATGAGGGCTGTGAAGAGGCAAAGCCATCATATTGGAGATTGGAGGTCATTGAAACCATAAGTTTCTTGATTAGACATATTCCAAATACTTGACATTGCATGGGTGAAACAGTTCACTTAATTTGTCTGAGCTTTAAAATTGAGAGAGTAAGAACAACTGGCAGGCATTGAGAAGTTTAAGAGAGATAAATCATAGGCATTAATAAACCTAAGACATGTCACATATGAAGAGTCTAGGAAAGGAGAGAAGATGATAAAAACTGTTTAGAGGTAGATTATTTAAAATATGGTGATTGATCAGATATAGGCAGTAAAAATTATAATAAAGGATAATCTAGAACAGAGGTAAGAAAATTATAACCTCTGAGCCAAATATGTCATCCATTCATTTTTGTGAATAAAGCTTTATTGGAACACAGCCATGGCCATCTGTTTACACATTGTGTACAGCTACCTCTTACTACAGTGGCAGAGTCGGTACGTCTCTGGTCTTTACAGAGAAAGAATATTGATCCTGATGTAAGATTGTCATATTGAAAAATTTTTTACAATTAGGAACTTAGTGTCTGAACAGTGAATCATTTTTAGGATCACCACAATCATGCTTCCCACAATACCAGACGGACCTTTATCTACCTTTAGTAGATATTATTTACCTTCAGTAAATCCCCCTCCCCCATAGTCACATAAAGTTCCAAAATATTTTTATTTGTTATTCTCCAATATGATTTTTGGGGAAAAGAAGTGTAATTTAAGGGCACCTGATTAGAATTTAAGGGCATCTGACCAAACAGACACCTCCGCTGGTCAGTCCTGATACTTTAATTCTATTCCCAAGGAGTCACAAAGATGATAAGATTTCTCCTACTCAAAATAAAACAACTTTGAACAGGCAAGCATAAGTGGACACATTGTATAGACTGATAACTTAATACTTAAAGGTCAGATATGGGAATAGGAGAGGGAGAAAGAAAGGAGTAGGGCAGAGGTTGAGGGATATTATGGAGAAAGAGACAGAAATGTCAGTGAGAAGGAACTTTGGGAACATAAACAGAAGTTTGAAAGAAATAAAGAGAGACAGGAAAACATAGGTGCTGGAAAAGGACCTAGGATAGAAAACTTACCCACTACGTCAGTTTCCCCGATTTGGTTTTGCAACCCTCTCTGTTAAAATGTTCATGTCACAGTCCCAAGGAATCCACTGTTAGAGAAAGGTGAGCTGATGTGTTTGATGTGTTTATTCACTCATCTGTGAATAACTCTGACAAATAACAGTATTTGTCTTTTGATGAGATTTCTAATGATCTAATTTATATAATGCTCAATTATGAAGTTTTAGACCCCATGTCAGGAAAATTGGAAACATCCTACCTCTCGGAATATCACGTCCCCAGGCCAACATTTCAGTATGACTAATTCATTACATAAGCATTTCCTAATGAAAAGAGACAGGAATGCCAAGGAAGGGTGACTTTTAGATTCAAAGAAAGTTGAGTTTTATTTAGGCCCATCACTTAATTTAGTTACTCCAATTGTACAAGCTTCATCTTTTTTTTTTTCTTTTTTTTAAGACAGAGCCTAAAGCTGTCACCCTGGGTAGAGTGCCATGTTGTCATAGTTCACAGCAACCTCCAACTCTTGGGCTCTTGGGCTTAAGTGATTCTCTTGCCCAGCCTCCCAAGTAGCTGTAACTACAGGCGCCTGCCACAATTCCTGGCTATTTTTTTTTTTTTGATCATAGTTGTCATTATTGTTTGGCAGGCCCAGGCTGGATTCGAACCCACACCCCTGGTGTATGTGGCTAGCACCCTAGCCGCTTGAGCTACAGATGTCAAGCCAGCTTCATCATCTTTATGTAAGATAACGATAAAAATATCTCACAAGGTGGTTGTGAAAACAATAAGATATTACATATAGAAAGCATATAGTTGAGCACCTGGGATGTAGTTACACTACACAATTAAGTTTGTGAACTAATCCTACAAAAAGTGCTTCTTACCTCATTACTGAATATCACTATGGTCACCTTTGAGGTACTGCCCTTGGGAAGCTATGCCCCAATAGCAGTACCTAGTCCATCTATCAAAGCAATTTTGGAACTGTTTTTCTGGGATCGCCATCGAGCTGTCATTGTATGAGCTCTGGCAATTAAGTTTGCAAAATCATCCTTGAAAAAGTGCTACATACCTCCTGGCTGAATATCACTATGATACCAGATGGCCAAGGAGAGTACTTCAAAGGCAGCCACAGTGATGTTCAGCAATGAGGCATGCAGCACTTTTTTAAAATCAGTTCATGAATGTCATCGTCCAACCTTGTATACTGATAAAATTATACATAGTACCATCATTGTTGTGGTAATTATGATTAACAATAATGATTGACTGTGTAGCGAAAACAAAAAAAGACTAGCAGTTCATCTTTAGGCCATCTCAAGGACTTGTATGTGCTCTGAGTTTACAAAAACATTGCTGTTCAATCTTTTGGAACCGAAATGACGGTATTGTTCTATATCTTGTCACTGTCCTCTCCTCCTGCAGTTGCCTGTAATTGCAGGAACTGGAGCTCATCAGTGGTCTATTTAGAATATATAGTAAATATATAGAATATGTAGTAAATACCCTAATGTATACATACCCTATAGTAAATACCCTAATGTACACTTGGAATATATAGTAAATACCCTACTGAGATAAGTAATCTTGACAGGTAAAATATACTGATAAGAAATATAAAGTTCTGGAGTATTAAGCAGACGGGAGTTTGAGATGACCAGGAAAGAGAATTTTCTTCATTCCATAGGTCTTCCCATTTAAGCATATAATATCCTAACAATTTACACCTCTGTAGAGATATGGCAAGTGGAACAGTGTCTGTTTCCAAATCTGTTCTTTTCTGAGGAACTCTCCTGCTGGGCTTACACTGTTCATTTTAGGCCTCATTTACTATTTAGTGTTCAAAGATGTTTTCAATATGAACAATAAAATGTTGCTTTAATTTTGTTCTTATGCTATCCATAAATAAACTCAAACTATGAAATCTGTAAGATCCAGAAACCAAATAAACACCCGTGTAAAGATTAGGCATTTGTGCTTAGACTTACCAAAATGTTACATATTTAGTAATTCGGTTCAGTAGAATGGTAAACCTATTTCCAAATATCCCCAGGAGATATTCTATCACTGGAAAATATTAAAACTCATTAGTTCCACCTCACCAAATCCTTACTAGATTATTAACCTTATTTTACTTAAGGCAGACTTTATGTACCTGAAATTAGTGATTATCTCAAAATTTTGGCAAGTTATTCAAAAAGGAAATTAGAAATCAGAGTCCTTGATTCCCAGGTGGTTGATTAGTTCCTAAGGCAAAATTATCTTTGATAGACTCACTTTCAGACTTAGAAATTTGCTATTTAAAAAATATAGAAAATTATTTAAAAAAATAAAATTAATATGGTAAAACTGAATAGGTTCTTGAGAAATACAGCATTTCTGATCTATAGATATTTACTAAGATAGAGGCAGCTTTAAGTTAGTATAATTATTTCACAAAAATAGATACATTTAGCATTAAGTTAAAGTATATAATAAAAGTCATTTCTAGGTAGTGTTGATAATTGAATTAATTTGGAATACAGGGTTGGACAACTAAGTTCATGAACTCATTCTAAAAAAGTGCTACATACCTCGTTGCTGAAGTTCACCATGGTCACCTTTGGGGTACTTCCCTTGGAACCTATGTACCAATATCAGTGCTTTGTCCGCACTTCAAGTACTTCTGGAACTCTTTTTCTGGAATGGTTATTATAGATGTTATGTTGTGTAATGGTCGGGTGTAGGGGGTGCGTGATGTGGTGTAGCAGAGATAGGATCTGCATAGAAGTGTCAAAAAGAATAAGGGACTGGAAGCTCTCTCTGGCAATCCAGCAAAGTTCTTTATTTTACCAAAACTTATAAAGATCATACTGCACATACACACTGTTAATCAATAAACAAGTGACTCAAAACCTCCTGACCCAGGCCTACCATAGCCAGGTGTCAAGGGGTCTGTTGCTTAACCCATAACCATTCTACTAAAATTATAAAAAGTTATTCTTTTTTTTTTTTTTTTTTTTTTAGTTTTTCCTTTCTCAGAATGTGTATACATTTTTTTTTTATTATAGCTGTGTACATTAATACTATCATGGGGTATAGTGTGCTATTTCCATACACATTTTGAAATACCTTCATTCAACTAGTCAACCTAGCCTTCATTTCATTTTCTTATTTATTGTGTTAAGACATTTATATTCTACATTTAGAGAGATTCACATGTACCCTTACAAGATAAACCATAGGTGTGATCCCACCAATCACCCTCCCTCCACCCATCCTCTCCCCACCACTCCTCTCCCTCTCCCCTTTCCCCATATTTGTGGGCTAAAATTGGGTTATAGCTTTCCTATGAAAGCTATAAATCAGTTTCATATTAGGGCTAAGTACATTGGATACTTAGAAGAAGATTTTCCAGCTCCATCCATGCAAACATGAAGGAGGTAAAGTCTTCATCTTTCTTTATGGCTGCATAATATTCCATGGTGTACATATACCACAATTTATCAATGCATTTGAGAACGGATGGGCACTTGGGCTTCTTCTATGACCTAGTAATTATGAATTGGGCTGCAATGAACATTTTGATGCAAATATCTTTATTGTAGTGTGATTTTTGGTCTTCTAGATATATACCTAGTAGAGGAATTATAGGATCAAATGGCAGGTCTATTTTTAGTTCTCTAAGTGTTCTTCAGATGCCTTTTCAAAAGGAATGTATTAGTTTGTATTCCCACCAGCAGTGTAGAAGTGTTCCCTTTTCTCCACAACCACATCAGTATCTGTGATTTTGGGATTTTTTGATATGAGCTAATCTTACTGGTGTTAGATGATATCTCAAAGTAGTTTTGATTTGCATTTCTCTGATGATTAAGGATGGTGAGCATTTTTTCATAAATCTGTAGGCCATGCGCCTGTCTTCTTTAGAGAAATTTCTCTTCAAATCCCTGTCTACCCTGAGATGGGATTACTTGTTCTCTTCTTGCTAATACATTTGAGTTCTCTGTGGATTCTAGTTATTAAAACTTTGTGGGAGACATAACCAGCAAATATCTTCTCCCATTCTGAGGGCTGTCTGCTTACTTTACTTACTGTGTTCTTGGCTGTGCAGAAGCTTTTTAATTTGATGAGATCCCAGTAGGGTATTTTGGATGTTGCTTCAATTTCCCGGAGGTCCTCCTCATAAAATTTTTGCCCAGGTCGATTTCTGTAAGTGTTTTTCCTACACTTTATTCTAGTATTTTTATAGTTTCATGTCTTAAGTTTAAATATTTAATTCAGTGAGAGTACATTTTAATTAGTGGTGAAAGGTGTGGGTCCAGTTTCAGTCTTCTACTGGTCACCAGCCAGTTCACCCAGCATCATTTGTTAAATAGGAAATCTTTTCCCCCTCAATGTTTCTAATTGGCTTGTCAAAGATCATATAACAGTAAGTAGCAGGGTTCATCTCCTGGTTCTCCATTCTGGTCCATATATCTACCTCTCTGTCTTTGTGCCAATACCATGCTGTTTTCATCATTATGGATTTATAGTATAGTCTGATGTCTGGTAGCATGATTCCTCCTGCTTTGTTTTTATTTCTGAGTAATGTCTTGGCTATTTGAGGTTTTTTTTCTGATTCCATATAAAATGAAGTATTATTTTTTCAAGATCTTTAAAGTATGACAATGGAACTTTAATAGGGATTGCATTAAAATTATATATTGCTTTGGGTAATATGGACATTTTAACATTGTTAATTCTTCCCAGTCAAACTTTATTCTCAGAAATATGAAAATATGAAGGAAATCGACTAATACTTGGAAGCATGCCACCTTCCAAGACTTAGCCAGAATCAAGTAGAAATGCTGAATAGGCCTATATCAAGGTCTGAAATAGCATCAACTATAAGAAATCTCCCCCAAAAAGAAAAGCCTGGGACCAGATGGCTTCATATCAGAATTCTACCAAACCTTTAAAGAGGAACTAGTACCTATATTACTTAACCTTTTCCAAAATATAGAAAAAGTAGGAATACTACCCAACACAGTCTATGAAGCAAACATCACCTTGATCCACAAACCAGGAAAAGACCCAACAAAGAAAGAAAATTACAGACCAATATCACTAATGAATATTGATGTGAAAATATTCAACAAGATCCTAACAAACAGAATCCAGCAACACATCAAACAAATTATACATCATGACCAAGTGGGTTTTATCCTAGATCTCAAGGCTGGTTCAACATATGTAAATCTATAAACGTCATTCATCACATAAAAAAATTAAAAAACAAAGATCATATGATTCTCTCAATTGATACAGAAAAAGCTTTTAATAATATCCAGCATCCCTTCATGATCAGAACACTTAAGAAAGTTGGCATAGAAGAGACATTTCTCAAATTGATAGAGGCCATCTACATACAGCAAACCCACAGCCAATATCATACTGAATGGAGTTAAATTTAAATCATTTCCACTCAGATCAGGAACCAGGAAAGGTTGCCCATTGTCTTCATTGCTTTTTAACACTGTAATGGAAGTTTTAGCCATTGCAATTAGGGAAGAAAAGGCAATCAAGTGTATCCATATAGGATCAGAAGAGATTAAACTTTCACTCTTCACAGATGATATGATTGTATACCTGGAAAACACCAGGGATTCTACTACAAAACTCTTAGAAGTGATGAAGGAATACAGCAGCATCTCAGGTTATAAAATCAACACTCATAAATTGGTAGCCTTTATATATACCAACAACAGTCAAGCTGAAAATATAGTCAAGAACTCTATTCCATTTACAGTAGTGCCAAAGAAGACGAAATATTTGGGATTTTACCCAACAAAGAATGTGAAAGATCTCTATAAAGAGAACTTTGAAACTCTAAGAAAAGAAACAGCTGAAAATGTTAACAAATAAAAAGTTATTCTTAAACCTTATAATGAAAACAAGACCACAAAACAAGGTTCTAGGGAAATAAG
>CAUYQV010021333.1:0-24016 GCA_963574575.1 Galagoides demidoff
TTAGATCAGATGGTCCCAGGGCCAACCCAGCATCAAGATTTAAGTATAGGTCTTTCCTTTCCCAACTGAGACCACATTTCATTCATATTAATAATATTGTCAATTGTATGTAAAACCAGCACATTGTACCCCATGATTGTATTAATACACACAGCTATGATTTAATAAAAAAAGTCAAAATACTAAAAAAAAAAGTTATCAATGTTCTGAATATAGGTAAGACACATATTCTGAAGAAAACAGAAAGAGAAAACGAAAATGAGTTAAAATCCTATTATCCAGAAATAATGACTGTGAAATTTTGGACTATATTCTACAAGTCCTTTTCTAAGCATATAACTTTAAAATAGTTGAAATCTTCATGATACAGAATTTTGAACTCTGATCTTTTTCCCTTAGTAATTGTATCTTTTTTTATTATTAAATCATAGCTGTGTACATTAATGCAGTCATGGGGTATAATGTGCTGGTTTTATATACAATTTGAAATATTTTCATCAAACTGGTTAAAATAGCCTTCATGGCATTTTCTTAGTTATTGTGTTAAGACATTTATACTCTACATTTAGTAAGTTTCACATATACCCTTGTAAGATGCACCATAGGTGTGGTCCCACCAATCACTATCCCTCCACCTATCCTCCCCCCTCCCCTCCCCTCCCTTTCCCATTCCCCCATATTCTTGGGCTATAATTGGGTTATAGATTTTATATGAAAGCTATAAATTAGTTTCATAGTAGGACTGAGTACATTGGATACTTTTTCTTCCATTCTTGAGATACTTTGTAGTAATTGTATCTTAAGTAATTTTTCATGTCATTAAAAATATTTCATAAGCACCTTGTTAATGGCTGCATCATATTGCTTTCTTGTGTGCACTGAGATAGATTTAACCAGCTCTTAATTGTAGAACATTTCTGCTATTCCCATATTTTCACTATTATACATAATGTTACAGAGATGAATTTAGTGCATAAATCTTGGTCAGCATTTCTGATTATTTCCTTAGGTTGCCTTACTAGAGAATGACTATTAAGGTTCTGAATAGATGTTTCCCAATTGCTATTCATAAAGACTGTGCCAATTTACATTCCTACCAGAAATAAAAGAAAGTATAGATTCCTTGTTTTCCTCAGCAATAAATTATTGCTTTTTAAAGTTTCTTTCACTAATTGCATGAGAATAGAAAATTATTATAGTATTCATATCATTACTCTTATTTGATTACATTTAAGGTTAAATAAATCTTGGTTTGTTGACAATGTTTCTCCGTTTTGCAATTGTGTTCTTAATTTCCATTAATCACAGAATATTCCTTATCAAATGTGCATGACATACGTTTTGCATGCTGAAGACGAGTCTTATAAACCATCATTTGTTGTGTTTGCTTAAAATAGTCATCATCTAGTTTTACATTTTTGACATTCTGATGTTTTGATTTCACTATCAAATCTATAAATTTTTTCTATTGCTTTCAATTTATCTTATACTTGGAAAGCCCTCCATTACAATATATTTAATAGACAAGTCTTCAATTTTGATAGTTTTATTTTGACAATGACTATTTATAATCAACATTCAGGTGGGTTGTATAGGTTTATTTTCTGAACATTTGTTTCTCTATTCAATGTATTGAATAATGTGTGTCTTCTCCTGCTAATTTTTTTTACTCTTACAGTTTTTATTTTATTTGTTAATGGTACAAAAATATTAGCTCTCTAAGTGCTTATTAATATTTCTAGTGAGAGCAATATGACTTAATATGCATCATTACTTCTTAAAATCTTTATTTTAAAAAAATCTTTATTTAAAACATATAATAAGCTATCTTAAAGCCTTAAACTAAGATTAATATGTGTCATTTCTCAACTTTTCATTCTGAAAAATTTCAAAATTACAGAAAAATGAAAATAATAGCGTAATTAATACCTATATGTCCTTCACCAGTTTTTAATATTTTGGCATATTTAACTCTTTTTTTCTCTATTTGTATTTGTATTTGTTCAGTTTTGTTTTCCTGAACCACTTAACAGATGCAGTCATTTTGACTTTACTCTCAAATCTTCACTATATTTTTTTTTAAATAAGGGTAATTTATACATGATCTATGTGTTTGTGATTTAATAAAAAAAATAAAATAATGGCATTATTCTTACATCAACAAAACACTTGGGAAGAAACATTCATACAACACTATTATCTGACACCAGTGCATATTCAAATTTCCTCAGTTCTTCCAGTTATGTCCTTCATAGCTTTAATTTTCCTGACATAGAATCCAAGTAAGGATTATACATTGTGGTCAGTTGTTGTGGCTCTTTAGTCTCCTTTCTTTGTCCTTCATGATGACAATTTTTTAACATTTCAGGTCAATTGTCTTGTAGACTATCTTCTCATCTGGCTAGTCTTGAGAGCTTATTCAAGAACAGATCTTCATTACATCTTTTTGTTAGAAAAACCATACAGGTGATGTTGTATCTTTATCAGGGTATCACATCAGAGGACTCTCATTAATTTTGTTAAAACTAGCTTAATTAAGGTATAATTTACATACAACAAAATCCACCAATCTTAAGTGTAAAATTAGATGAGTATTGCTAAATATACAGTCATTTAACCACTTCAATTATGATCTAGAACATCTGCAGCATCCCAAAAGGCTCCCATATGCCCCTTTGCAATCATTCCCCTACCCATACCCCTGGCATGCACTGATCTGCTTTCTGTAACTATAGTTTTGCCTTTTCCAGAATGTCACATGAGTAGATCATACACACTTCTTTTGTCTGTCTTCTTTCACTTAACCTGGTGCTTTTGAGGGTCATCCATGTGGTTGCATGTATCAATAGTTTGTTCCTTTGTAGCAGTGAGTAGTAATCAATTGTATGAATGTATAAGTTTATCTATTTGCCATTTGATTGACATTTGGAATTCTTCCCAATTTAGGGCTACCATTAATAAAGCTACCACAAATGTTAGAGTACCCTATTTGTGTGAACATGTTTTCATTTCTCTTAGGCATATACTTAGTCATAGGATTCCTGCTTCATATAGGAAGTATGTTTAAGAAATTCCCAAACCTGTTTCCAAAGGAGCTGTACCATTTTGCATTTCCAGCAGTTGCTTTAAATCCTAGCCAGCACTTGATATATATTTTTTAATTTTATTTTTGCCATTGTAATGGGTGTGTAATGATGTCACATATGGCTTTAATTTGCATTTCCTCGATGGCAAATGATGGTGAACTCTTTTTGACGTTGTTTATTTACCTGCTGAACATCTTCTTTGGTTAAGTCTCTGTTCATGTCTTTTCTAATGTTCTTTCTTGTTTTCTTAATGTCAAGTTTGAAAAGTTCTTCATATATTCTATATATATATCCATGTGTGATTTACAAATATTTTCTCCCAGTTTGTGGCTCATCTTTTAATTTTCTAAACCATCTTTTGAAGGACAAAATTATACAGTTTGATCAAATTTAATTAATCAATTTTTCTTGTTTCACATTTGCTAATCTTTTTTTCTGCAAATTGGCTAATAATCCCATCCAGTGTTTTTTTTTTTTTTTTTTTTTTGAGACAGAGTCTCAAGCTGTTGTCCTGGGTAGAGTGCTGTGGTATCACAGCTCACAGCAACCTCTAACTCCTGGGCTTAAGTGATTATCCTGCCTCAGCCTCCCAAGTAGCTGGGACTATAGGTGACCACCACAAGGCCTAGCTATTTTTTTTTTTTTTTGGTTGTAGTTGTTATTGTTGTTTGGCACGCTAGGGCTGGATTCGAACCCAACAGCTCTAGTGTATGTGGCTGCGGCCCTAGCTGCCATGAACCATTCTTTGACCTTTTTAATATCCTCTTTCCTCATCATGTTCATGTTTTCCTCTGCCTTCTTGAACATATGAATTCATTTCTGTTAGTTGTTTTAATATTCTTGTTCCCTAATTCTAGCATCACTCTCATTTCTGACTTCATTTATATTGATTGACTTATTACCCAGTTATGGGTCATATTTAGCCTCCATGCATACCTGAGAAGTTTTGACTGAATGTTGGACATTTTGAATTTTATTTAGTGCATTTTGTATTCCTTTACATAGTATTAGATTTTGTTCTGGTATATCATTAAGGTACTTGGAGTCATCTGAGATTGCATTTAAGCTTGTTAGTGTAGGTCAAGAACAGTTTTTGGTCTAGGGCCATTTTAACCTTACAACTAAGAAAAACAATATACTCCTGAGGACTCTCTACCCAATGCCCTTCACCTATCACATGGCCTTTTGCCTCTGGCTGGAGGAAATATAAATTATTTCCAGCCCTTGATGAACTCTGGAAATTTTTGTCCTACTGCCTTCCAATGGCTCTTTACCTAGACGTGGGTAACTTTTTCTTGCCCACTAGAAGATCAGTACTTGGCCAAAATCTATAGTTGACCCCTCTACAGATAATCAGAGCTCTCTCTTTGTGCAGCTCCTCATTTTATGGACACTGCTCCATAAATTTCAGACTTCTTGGCCTCCCTGAATCTCAATCTTTGTCTTCTCAAGTTGGTAAGACCACCAGGCTCTCTCCTTGAGTGCTCCCTCCCTTAACTGTAACATGGATACTGTCACTAGACAGTAATTTAGGACAATTATAAAGCTCACTTCACTTTTTCTCAGAAATGAGCCCTGCTCTACTCATCCGCCAATATCTGAATACCATTGTTTCATAAATTTGTCTTCTAGTTTTTCATTGTTTAAGGTGAGAGGGCAAATTTGGATCTTGTTATTCCTTTGTCACCAGAAAAATTAAAGTTCCCTTATTAATTTTTAATGTTGCTTTTATAATCTCTATCTTTCATACGCGCACACACAAACACACACGTGCATGCATGCATGCACAAGCCCGTTCTTTGTTTTATAAGTCTGCAATTTATTCTTATGTTACTAACCCTCAATTTCAACTATAACTTTTATATTAAGGGAGAGTCTCTGCTTATTAACATTTTCACATTTTAGAACCATTTTCATATATTTATATTTTCAGATATTTTAAAATCATTTTATTAAATTCTCTTCAAATCGTATTGAGATCTTTTATTCATATTATGTTTAACTTGCAATTTAATTTGGAAGTGGGAAAAACTGATATCTTAACTATATTCAAATTTTTTATAAAAGAACATTGTACTTTTTCTCCATATATCTTCATTTTTCTGTCTTGCTGATTTTGTAGTGCTCTTCAAGTAGTTACTACAGATTTCAACCCACGGTCATTCCCAGGTCTTTTAGGAGATTTTAATGTTATTATAAAAGTGATTTCTTCCATTAGGTTTTCTAAATAGTTATTGCTGATTTGCCAGAAATCTGTGTTTTCTATATATTTACCTTATGTCCATAACTTTTCTAAATTGTTTTATTGACTCTAAGATAGTCTTTAGAAATTATTCTCTTGGATTTTCTAGGTAGACTATTTTATCATCTGGAACATAAGAATTATCTTTTTCAATAATTTTATCCTATCTGGTAGTACTACTTTTTATTTCTGTTATGTATTTTATGACCTTTGGTACATATTCTTCTGTCACTGGTCATCCTTGCTTCACAAATGGTTTAACATGAACATTTTTTCACTTTCCACTTTTAAGAGTGATGTTAGCTATTTATTTGAAATAGATCTTTTCTTTCTAAAAAAGTGTTCATATACTGCTAACTTTTGAAGTACTTTCATAAGAAATGAGTAGAGTTTATCTAATATATTGTTGGCATTTAATGTGAAGATTGTATGCCTAAAGATGCAACATCTTAATTGATTTTAAATATTTAACTATTTTTTATTGCTGTGATGTAGTCTACTTGGTTACAGCAAGTTGACCTTAATATGCTGTTGTATTTGAGTTAATGGTATTTTATTTAAGGCACTTGCATATACAAATATAAGTGATATTAAATATAATTTTTCTTCTCTGTGTGAGAAGATTTTTCTTATCCTTTATGGAATGAATTTTATATAATTTTCAAAAAATAGCCAAAGCAGCTTTCTATTTTTAGTTTGGTGGTGAAGGGTACCAATTCTAGAGCCAGATTGCCTAGGTTTGAATCTAAGATTCACCACTTTGTGCATTCATGTGATGGGTGATGTTGGGCAATTTGCTTAACCTTCCTGTGTCTTAGTTTTCTAAATTGTGATATACAATGAAAATAGTAACTATTTGAAAAAGGGTTTTAGAGGATTAAATGAGCTCATATATATCAGAAGTTTAGAACAGCACCTGCCTGATGCAGAGTACCTAAGAGATTAGGTTTTTGTTTAGTTTTTGCTACTGTGCTCTGAAACTTTTAAAATGACATAAAATTATCTATATATTAAATATTTGAAAGAACTCACTGTTAATCCTCTCTCCCTAGATGTTTGTATTATCTAATTTAATATTTTCATAAATTCCTTAGACAATGGGAATACAATTTCTCATTTTTTAGAAAAAGATTTTTCTAATTTCTTAGCGTATACTTATATATAATATTCTATAATTTTATAATGCTCCTGCCTATATATTTTATTGCAAGAGTAATCCTCCATTTAATAACATATAATAATGTTTACATAATGTAATTTTTTTAGAGCTAACTCATGAGTGTTACTACAAGCCATTAGTGCTATCATTGAATTTGTTCTAATTTTAAATTCATGTCTTTCTTGTTTCAGTTGTTGCTAGCCTTTGTTTTCTATCCAATTTGTTTATACCAGGATCATCCAATCATTTGGCTTCTCTGGGTCATACTGGAGGAAGAGTTGTCTTGGGCCAAACATTAAATACACAAAGAAAAGCAGATCAGGAAAAAAAAAGGTCTGTGCATAACTTTTTGTGATATCTGCCACCACAGATAAGCAAAAAAATCCTCACATCATAATCCCAATTATGTAGTGGCCGGTTCAGAGAGTCTTTTAAAATCATTTAGCAGGTCCTAAGTTTGCAATAACTAATATAGAAAATGTACATATCTAAGTAATAAAACATCTTTGGGGGCTTTTGGGGTACTTTTTATTATAAAAGTAAAATAACAGGAGTTGGAGGTTGCTGTGAGTTGTGATGCCACAGCACTCTACCGAGGGCAACAGAGTGAGACTCTGTCTCGAAAGAAAAACAAAAAGTAAAAGAAAAGTGGGCAGCATAAAAACTAGAAGAATATTTGACCTTGTATTTCAGAAACTAATGCATCAACATCTGATTTGATGGAAGTAGTTGCAATTCTCAGTGAGTTCTCAAGGTGCTCATCAGATATTTTGGTTCTAATTTTACTCTTAATGCACTTCATTCTTGAAAATGGTTGCTCACAAATGTAGGTGCTGCCAAAAAATGAGGACACGAATAAGGCATGATTGTAAAGTGAGGGATATTTGTCTCTGGGAAGACAGGACCTATAAAAGTCGAGCAAAGGCACATGATCAAATTTCTCTTTAAGTTGAGTGTCAGACTGTGGCGCTCTGCATTCCATTAGAAAATTGGCAGGTAAAATACTTTTGCCGCCTGAAAATGGAGTTGCAAATGCACCAAAATATTATTTTCCCAGAAATCTTGAAATCTGTTTTCAAATTCTTGTCTCAAATTGAAGAGCGAGGCTGCATATCTTTTGCTGTTCACAAGACTGTGTTTAGCCAACGTGTGGAAATACATAAAATTGTTCGCCTTAATTTCAGCTTGTCATAATTTTAGTCTCATTTGGAATGCTGCTATAGTTTAAAACATTGTATTGATGAGTTGGTTTTCATCTTAAAGATGCACGTTTAACTCTTTTGAATGAGTGGTTAAATCCACTAAAAATGCTAAAACCGTAAGCCAGTTTTCATCATTAAGTTCTGGCACAAATTTGGTTTTTGATACCATAAATGATAACATGTTGCAAATCATAAAATCTTTTCAACATTTGGCCTTGACTTGGACATCTTACTTCCTAAAATTAAATTATGTAGCCATAGTCAACATCAATACTTTTAAGGAATTCCTGGAATTGTTGATGGCCTTTATGGAATTCAGTCTTGATGATGATATGAATGAGTCTGTCCATTTTTAAAGATTTTGCACGTAAATTTTCTTGATGTAAATGACACTTCATCAAACATGAGTTTTAGGGTGTAATTGCATCACCTTTTACAAGTCATTCTCTTTTACCTACCCTCACAGAGGCACCATCGGTATCTATACCAGGTATGTTGACCATGGACAAAGAAAATCACTCTATCATATTTTTTACTGCTTCATATAAAATATCTTGATTTAGTTATGTCTTTTAATGGCACTAAAGAAGATACTTCTTCAATGACACTATATTTGTCATCAATACCTCTAATAAAAATAGCAAGTTGAGCCACATTTGTAGTATCAGTGCTGTTATCCATGGCCAAAGCATAAAATTTAAAATTAGTAAATTTATTCTTCAAACTTCTCTCAATAGATTTTCCAGTATCTTTGATTTGCCTTACTATAATCTGGAGAGACAAACTGATTTTAGAAATATCCCTTTTTTGCAAAACAAATTATATCTGCCATACTTTCCATACATTGCTTAATAAATTCACCATCAGTAAATGTTTTTGATTTTCTTATTGCTATCAAATATGCCACATATGTAGCTTTTACAATAAAATCTAAGTTGTAACTTTAAAAATAATTTTGTTGTGAAGACAGATGTTTTTCCAGTTCTGCTATTTTGTCCTAATGATACAATCCTTCATACCCACCAAATTTGGCAGTATGTTTTTGCATATAATGCCCTTCAACTCATAGTCTTTGAAAACTTGCACACATTCCCCACAAAGTAAGTAGGGTGCCTATTTGCCTTGGCAAAAAAGTAGTCATCTATGTACTTTTCATTGAACAATCTTCCTTCAACTGTAATTTTTCTTTTGGGGGGTTCTGTTTTCTTTTGAGACATTGAAGAAACCATGCTGGAATTAAAAAAATAATAGATAAGAGACTATATTTACTTTTGTTATGAAAATTAATTAACAGGAAGATAGAAAGCAAGGTTTGGGCCTTTCCACATCTCTGCTGGCCATGCAGAGCAAGGTGGAGAGGCAATTTTAAAGCATGGCAGGTGATGTGTGAAGGGCAGCCAAGGTGTGGAAGTACCCTTAATAATCAAATAAGAATGCTTTCCTGACTTCTAAATAACATTAAACACCTAATGTTGCAATACTAGGTTAAAGTTAAAGTTGATAATCACTGCCTTGTCCAGTACCATTAGTACATATAACGTCTGATGGTATCAATTCAACTGTCTGTGCTTCAAAGATAAAACACCCTGCAAGTCACACACCACTGCAAAACTGAAGCCACATGTACATGCAAATAGCAAGAGCATATGTATGTTTATTTTACATGACATTGTGATACAATGTTGTCTACAAAGTTCATGCTCAAGAACCACGCAATTCAGTTCCACAAAAAAAAATCGCAAAAATATCTCATGATATTTTAAGTAAGTTTATGATTTTGTGTTGGGCCACATTCGTAGCCAGCCTAGTCCACATGTGGCCAATGGATGGCAGGTTGGACACCCCTGATTTATAAAAATGCTTTTATTCTTTTTAGGTCTGAGTCTATGAGTTTCTTTTTAAATACAACATTATTTATTTTCCATGAATTTTTTAGGTTTTTTTTTTCAGCTTTGTTGAGGTATAATTGATATACAATAAACAACACTACTGTACTTTCTGTCATTATAAATAAGTTTGCATTCTTTGGAAAGTTATCTAACTATATGTATGCTCTTATTTCTGTATTCACATAGCATATTTATTTTGAGATTCATCCATGTTGATTAATGTATCAATAATGCATTCATTTAGGTTATATTACAATTTGTTCAATCATTTACCTATAGATGGAAATTTGGGTTGTTTCCAATTTTCAGTTCTCATAAATAAATAAATGAAGCTGTTATGACATTGTACACAAGCCTATGTACAAAAATGTACCTTCCTTTCTCTTGGGTAAATACCTAGGAGTAGAATAGCTATGAGGGTGTAAGTTGCACTTTTTAGAAAACTAACAAATTATTTTCCAAGGTGGTTGTACCAGTTTACATTCCCACCAGCCAAATGCCAGTTGCTCCACATCCTCACCACACTTGTTATGATGTAATTTGATATTCTATTAGGTATGTACAGGAATCTTCTTATGGTTTTAATTTTGCATTTCCCTAAACTATTTATGTTGAGCATCCTTCCATGTGCTTATTTGCCATCTATATATGCCCTGTAGTACAATGTCGAACAGAAGTAGTGAGAAGGAATATCCTAATCTTTTCCTAAGTTTAGAAGGAAAGCATTCAGTCTTTCACCTTTAAGTATAGTGCTAGCTGTAAGTTTTTTAGTAGGTATTTTTTTTTTATCACATTGAAGAAGTATACTTTTACTCCTACTCTGATGGAGTTTTTAATCAGAAATTTTGGATTTTGTCAAATTATCACATTAGATCTACTGAAATGATCAAAAAACATTTTTAATCTGCTAGAGACATTGATTTTGAATGTTAAATCAACTTTGCACTCCTGCGCTAATCTCTACTTTGTCACATATTATTATTATTATTTTTCTTGTTTTATTCTTTTTTTGTTTTATTATTTTTGTGTATTATTGGATTTATTTTTATAAAAGTGTGTTGAGAAAATTTGCATCTATGTTCATGAGGGATCTTGATCTAGTTTCCTTTCCCTTAAAGATCATTTCATGGTTTCTGTATCACAATAATGCTCAATCATAAGAGTGAGTTGGAAAGTATTCCTTTCTCTCCAATATTTGGAAGGAGTTTATATAGAATCAATATTTGATACAATTCCCCCAGTAAATTACCTGCTCTATGTTTCATATGAACTTTAGAATCAGTTTGTCATGATTTCCTACAAAAATGCCTGCTCACATTGTGACTGGGATTACAATGAGTCTATAGATCAATGTGGACAGAATTTCTTATGATAAATACTTTTGCTTTTTCTATATCTGACAAAGTATTTTGCTTTTTAAGAAATTTTGTAAATTGAACCTTTTGTTTTTATATAATAGTAGATTCACATGCAGTTGTTACGAAATAGTACAGGCTCAGCGCCTGTAGCTCAAGCAGCTAAGGTGCCAGACACATACATCAGAGCTGGCGGGTTCGAATCCAGCCCAGGCCCGCCAAACAACAATGACAACTACAACCAAAAAATAGCCGGGCATTGTGGTAGGTGCCTGTAGTCCCAGCTACTTGGGAGGCTGAGGCAAGAGAATCGCTTAAGCCCAGGAGTTGGAGGTTGCTGTGAACTGTGATGCCATGGCACTCTACCCAGGGCAACAGCTTGAGGCTCTGTCTAAAAAAAAAAAAAGGAAACCTCATGTATCTTTTACCAAGTTCCTCAATGGTGACATCTTGAAAACTGTTTGATACAGAATATTTTCATTATCACAAGGATTCCTCATGTTTCATTTTTGTAGCCACATTCATCTCCTCTCCTCCCACTTACCACACTGCCCCTCACACCTCTGGCAATCACTGATCTATTCTTTATTTCTATAATATTACTATCTTAAGAATAATATATAAATGGAATAGTACAGTCTATAACCTTTTGGGATTGGCTTTTTTTTGCCACACTGCCCCTCACACCCCTGGCAATCACTGATCTATTCTTCATTTCTATAATATTACTATCTTAAGAATAATGTATAAATGGAATAGTACAGTCTATAACCTTTTGGGATTGACTTTTTTTCCCAATTATTTTCTACAATAATTCTTTATAGACTCATTGAAGTTGTCACATTGTATCAATAATTCATTCCTTTTTATTGCTGATAGTATTCCACAGCATGAAAGTGGAATTTATGTGGGTTCACATTTTACACTTCAGTCCATGATCTATTTTGAGATGATGTTTGTATAAAGCAATTTGTTTAACCATCAACCATTGAAAGATGGCTGGGTTGTTTGGACCATTATGCATGAAGCTGCTGTAAGGATTTGTATATAGGTTTCATACTCAGGAGAAAAGTTGCTGGGTTGTGTGGTATTATAGTTACATGTTTAAAAAAACTGTCAGCTGTTTTACAGTGACTGTACCATTTAACATTCCCACTACCAATGTATGAGTGATTCAGCTTCTCCACAACCAGCCAATATTTGGTGTTATTGCTATTTTTTAAATTTCAGGCTTCTTATTTCTTATTATTTTATTGGGTTACATAAATTGCTTTAGTACTGTTTGAGTCAAATTTGTAAGTGTGCCCATCAGCCAGATAGTATGCATTGTACCCATTAGGTGTGAATAAAGGGAAAGGTAAATTTATTTCTTACTTCTTATTTTTTCAGCCATTCTGATACATGTGTAGTAATATTGCATTATCACTTTGTTTGCATTACTCCAATGGCTAAATGATGTTTAATGTCTTTTCGGGTGCTTATTTTGCATGTGTATGTTCTCTTTGATGAAATGTCTGTTTGTAACTTTTGTTCATTTTGTAATGGATAATTTATTGTTGATTTTCCAGAGTTCTTTATACATTCTAGATACTGCTTTGGGTTTGCAAAGATTTTAAAGATTTTTCTCAGTCTGTAGCCTATGTTTTCATCCTCTCAACAGGGTCTTTTGCATAACAAATGTTTAATTTTGATAATATCCAGTTTATCAGTTTTTTTCTCTTTTATGGACCATGATTTTGATGTCTTCATTGCCCCTTTTTCCTGTTTTTTCCCGCTAAAATTTATATGGGCTCACATTTTACACTTAAATCAGTGCTCTATTTTGAAGTGATACTTGTATAAAGCATGAAGTGTAAGTCAAAGAAATTTCTTTTCTTTTTGCTTATAGATATTGAATGTTTTTCACACCATTTGTTGCAAAATGATGCTTCCTCCATTAAATTGGTTTAGCATTTTTATGAAAAAGCAGCTGATCACATTTGTGTGAGTCTGTTTCTGGGTTCTCTATTCACTTCCATTGACCTATGTTTCTATCCTCCTACCAACACCAAGCAGTATTGACAACTGTTACTATATAATAAATAAATCTTTAAATCAGAGAGCTAGACTCCTCCCCTTTTTTCTTTTTCAAAATTGTTTTTTACTATTCTAATCCCATTCCTTTTCCATATAAATTTTAAAATAATCTTGTTTGTATTTAAAACATTTTGCTGTAATTGTAATGGGAACTGTATTAAATCTATATTTAAATTTGGGATAATTTGCCTCTTTGTTATAGCAAGTCTTGCAGTCCATGATCAACTGAGACATTTTTTATTGAAGTAAAATTCAGTGTCATTTAGTACATTCACAATGTTGGACAACAGCATCTCTATCTAGTTCCAATACACATTAATCCCTTTAAATGGAAATCTTGTCTTTGTTAGGTAATCACTCCCATTCCTCATTCCTTCTAGCCTACTCTCTTTTCTGTCTTGATGAACTCATGTATTTTGGATATTTTATATAAATAGAACCATATAATATGTGGTCTTTTGTATCTGGCTTCTTTCACTCAGCATAATGATTTCAAGATTCATCCGTGCTGTAGCATGTATCACTACCTCACTCTTTTTTATGTCTGTGTGTATATGCCACAATTTATTTATCCATTCATCTGTTGATGGACATGGGGTTTGTTTTCATTTGTTGGCTGCTGAAACTAGTACTGTTGTGAATATTTCTTTATAAGTATTTAGAGTACTTATTCTGTCTTCATTTTTGAAAAATACTTTCACTGGATATATAACTCTACATCATCAGTCTTTCTTTTTTAATACTTAAAATATGTTAGTCCACTATCTTCTCACTTGCATTGTTTCTGGAAAAAAAATCCTTAAAAACCTTAATTTTGGTCCTCTGTCCATAATGTATCATTTTTCTGTGGCTGCTTTTAAGATTTTCATTTTATATCTAGTTCTGAGCAATTTATGGTGTTCCTTGGTCTAATTTTGTTCATATTCCTTTGTTTGGGGGTTTGGGGCATTCTTGTTTTTTATAAAATTTGGAAAACTTTAGGCCACTATTTCCCTGTCTTTCTTCTCTTTACACTACTATAATTACAGTAGACCCTTTGTGAGTTGACCACCCAAGGGACTGTAACAAATCAGTCAACATATGGAGGTGGTCAACATAAGGAACTAGGGCTAATGTGCATGTGGTGCATGTCCAGTCTATGAAAATTAGATCAACTGTATATATACACCATGGAATATTATGCAGCCTTAAAAAGATGGAGACTTTACCTCTTTCATGTTTACATGGGTGGATCTGGAACATATTCTTCTTAGCAAAGTATCTCAAGAATGGAAGAAAAAGTATCCAATGTACTCAGCCCTACTATGAAACCAATTTATAGCTTTCATATGAAAAGTATGACCCAACTAAAGCCCAAGAAGAAGGGGAAAGAGGAGAGGAAGGGGAGGGGAGGAGGGAGGATGGGTGGAGAGAGGGTAATTGGTAGGAACACAACTACGGTGCATTTTATAAGGGTACATGTTGAATTTACTAAGTGTAGAGTATAAATGTCTTAACACAGTAACTAAGAAAATGCCATGAAGGCTATGTTAGCCAGTTTGATGAAAGTGTTTCAGATGATATATAAAACTAGCACATTTTGCCCCATAATTGCATTAATGTACACAGCTATTATTTAATTAAAAAAATTAGATCAACTTAAAGAGGTGGTTAATGTAGGGAAGTGGTCAACTGTGGAGGTTCTATTGCATATATTAGAGTATCATAAGTTGTCCTACAGCTCATTGATGTGCTTTTAATTTTCTTGCAATATTTTTCTCTCTGTGCTTCATTTTGCTTAATTTCTACTGCTATGTCTTCAAGTTCACCAATCTTTTCTTCTGCAAAGTGTAATATTCCCCTAATATTCATTGCATTTTTAATTCACCTCCCACTTTGTAATTTTTATAACTAGAAATTTGAGTTCAGTCTTTTTTCAGTCTTCTATGTCTCTCAACTTTTTAATCATATGGAATAGTTATAATAGCTATTTGATTATCTTTGTCTGCTAATTGTAACATCTATGTCAGTTCTGGATTAGTTTTTATTGATTTCTTTTTTTCCCCTTCATCTTAAATTCAAGTTTCCTCTTCCCTGTATGCCTGGTAAATTTTTTGTTGGATGCCAGACTTTGTGAATTTTACCTTTTTGAGTGCTGGTTATTTGTGTATTCCCATAAATATTCTTAAGCTTTTTTTCTGGGATATGGATAAATTACTTAGGAACAGTTTGATCCTTTTAGGTCTTGCTTTTGTAATTTGTTAGGTAAGATAAAAACCATGTTTAATGTAGGGTTAATTATTCCTCATTACTGAGGCAAGAACTCTGGATACAATACTCCATGTATTTTAAGATGCTGTAGTTAGCTTGTTAAGAGTGGGCATTATCACTGTATTCATGTGAATACTATTTACTACTTACACTAATCCTCTCAGGTGGCTCTTTCTTCAGTCCTCATTAGTTTCCTTGCACACATGCACTGTTCAGTACTCAGCTAAATACTTGGGGGGAGAACATCTTCAGATCTTTACAATAATATCTCTATGTGTTCTCTCCTCTCAAGGAATCTGTCTTGTGAACTCTAGCTTCCTTGGTACTTTTAGATGCTCAGCCAAGAGTCTATTTAGTCACAAAGTCCACCACATCCTACTTGGTTTCCTTCTATTACCGTTACTCAAGGCAGTAATCTGAGCAATAATGAGCTTCACCATATTTCTTTCTTGTTCCTTATGGATCATTTTCCTTCACTGCCTGAAATCTAGCATCTTGAAAATAATTGTTTCATATATTTTTGCCCAGTTATTTAGTTGTTTCAGGCAAGAGGATAAATCTGGTCCCTATTACTACATCTTGGCCGGAAACAGAACTCTGACACTTAAAAAAAAAATCACTATTCTGTTTCCAAGTATATTATTTCTTATTTGGGCACATTCTTTTCTAGTGGCTTCTTCTCATCACTTCCTGAAAGTCCTTAGTCTTTTAGAGCTTGAGGCTATTTAAAATTTTTTGGATATCAATTTAAAAGACTGTTAAAAACTAATAATAGATTATATTGTTAAATAAGTTATGGAATGATATGTTTATTGGGTAACCCCTTTATACCATTCTAAAATCCTTTTAGTTTCTTCTTACTCCAGACACTACTGCAGCAACTAGTTCCATTCAAACTTTGGCTTCACACAGGTGCAGTTTGACAATGCCTCTCCTCAGCTGGTGTCATACACGTCTCACTTCCTCTCCTGGGGCTTCTTTGACTCTATCGGTAGGAACCTCTTCTGCATTCATACATGGACAACCAGGAGATGTAAGAGAGTTTAACACATATGGAGCCCCTCTTGATCAACGGGGAAGGAGGCAGTAGATAAATGATGTCCCCCTTTGATCCTTGAGCTGACAGTTATGAGACTCATTTATTAACATTTTACAGAAGATTCCAAGTGTATTGAGCATCAGTCTTGTATAGTGGGTGCCCAACTCTCTTTATGTTGAATTGGCTCTTTTCCTCCTTCCCTATTCCATTCTGCTTTTTGTGAACACATTCTTACTGGAATTACACCTCCAAATAAACTATCCAGTAGCCTTAATCGTAGGATCTGTTCTCAGGGTAAATGAGACTAAGATGGTAAACCATACATTTATATTTACATATATATATACTCATATAATTATCTAATTTGGGTGTAGTTATGCAACGATACTTTGGAAACTAAAGTGAAATCAAGCAATAGTTCCTATAATATTTCTCAAAATTTGCTGCAAATAAATGATGAGTTTTAAAAATCAAACTATAAAAATAAAAGTCAAACATTAATTGAGTGTTGACAATAGTAAGGTATCATGCTAAACACCCTGGAAACTAGCAAAAAGTATAATGCACATGGAGCCAAAGAGAAAAATGTTTAGCAGGATGTTTATTTTTAAAATATAAAACTAGAATGCTACCAACTAAAAATTATATATGACACTACTTAAAAAGAGTTACATCTTTTACTTTTGTTTTGAAACAACTACAAAACAGACAAAAACATATGAAACTACAGTTTTCAAGGCATTGGACATCAACCAATGAAACAAAGGAAGATAGGAGATAGGAAATAAATGAGCCATATGGACAGTCTGGAGAGAATCTTTAAAGTGCAGAGAGAAGAATCTTAAGCAAAACTTAACAACTTCCCCGAGTTAAGTAAATAGAGTTTGGAGTCCAAGGAGGCCAAGGAGATTAGGATTCTCAAGGCAGAGTGCTGGAAACGAGAGATACTTATAAAACTCCAGATATCCATATGAAGTCTTCCACCTTGAGTCAAGTCAAAATGGACTTGAGTCTTCCACCAAATACTGATCAGCATATGCATGTGAGGAAAAAAAACTTAAGGCCAAAAAGAGAGTCAGCCAAAAGGATATAATAATACTAGAAAAAAAAAAAACTCCTCAGAGGTCCCATAAAACCAAAAATAGTTCCTTATATTAATTCTCAATTGCTATGTGAAAAATTACCACAGACTTAGTGGCTTAAAAAAATACCTATCTATTAGTTCACAATTTCTTTTTTTTTAAGTCAGAAGTCCCAACATGGGTTAGCTAAATCCTCTGCTCAAGGTCTCACAGGTTGTTGCCAGTGTGTCAGATGGGCTAGGTTCCTTTCTGGAGGCTTTTGGGCAGAGTCCATTTCAAAGTTCATTCAAGTAGAATTGAGATCTTTACAGTTGTAGGTCTGAGGTACCATTTTCTCAGTGGCTATTAGCAGGAGTTGCTCTCATCCTAAAGGCTAATCTTAGGTTCTTGCAATGTGGCCCTTTTCGTCTTCAAAACCATGCATCTCTCTCATGTTTAATCCTTTGAATGCTTCAAATTTCTTTTGTCAAGAAGCACCTACTCCTTTTTAAGGACTCATCAGATTGCATCATGTCCACCCAGGGTAATCAGTCTTAACAACAACTGTGTCATGTAACATAAGTTAATCACAGTAGTGACTGTCTTGTCATATTTACATTTACAGTTCACAACCACATTCAAAAGAGAAGGTATTATATAATAGTGTGGGTACGGGGAAACATCTTAGACTTCTGCATACCATATTCTTATTCCCACCAGTCAGAGCCAAAAAATTTTATTAATGATGAGGAACTGGGTAAAGTACTAAGAAAGGATGCCTCACTATTCGCCCTAAACTAAAGGCTGCTTTTATCTTGCCTAACATAGCTTAATAACATGACCTGAAAAAAAGAATCTATTTCCAAGTAACTTAGTCATATACAGAACAAAGCTCAAAACTCTTTATAAGAATACAAATATATCCAGTGTCCCAAAAGGTAAAAGTATAAATGTCTGGCATCTAATAAAAAAATTACCAAGCATGCAAAAAAGCAGGAAGATATTATTCATAATAAAGAGAAAAATACATCAATCAAAATAGATACAAATCAGCTCGGTGCCTGTGGCTCAAGTGGCTAAGGCGCCAGTCACATACACCTAAGGTGGCGGGTTTGATTCCAGCCCGGGCCTACCAAACAACAATGATGGCTGCAACCAAAAAATAGCCAGGCATTGTGGTGGGTGCCTGTACTCCCATCTACTTGAGAGGTGGAAGCAGGAGACTTGCTTGAGACCAGGAGTTGGAGGTTGCTGTGAGCTGTGATGCTACAGCACTCTACCCAGGGGGACAACTTGAGGCTCTGTCTCAAAAAAAAAAAAAAAAACAGATACAAATCACATAGTTGACAGAATTAGTAGACAAAGACATTGAAGCCATTAGGTGTAAAATGGGATATCACATATCTTTGTTCCATGTATATAAGAAGCTAGAGAAAAGAAGGACCATGTTAAGTAGATACATGAAAGACAAAAAGATCTAAATCTAACATGTACAATAAAAGAGATGAAAAATATAGTGGATGGGGTTAATAACAGATTATATATTGCAGAAAAATGTATTACAAACTTGGAAGACCTAGCAAAAGACAGTATCTAAAATGAACCACACAGAAAAAATTAAAAGAATGAAAAAGGGTGAACAGAGCATTTGTGAGCCATGGGACAACATAGTCTAATATGCATGGATTGGGAGTCATCAATGGAGAAGAGAAAAAGAGGGGTAGAAACTAACAAAAGCCCCTGAAGAAAATATGGCCCCAAATTTTTCAGATTTTATAAAAACTATAAATCTAAACATCCAAGAAGCTCAACAAACCTCAAGCACAAAAAAAGTATCCCAAGGCTCATCATAAATTATTTAAAAGTAATATAAGTAGAAAATGTTGCAATTAGCCAAAGAAAAAAACATGCATTACATATAAAGCAACAAAATTAAAGTTGATAGGTATCTTGTATGAGAAAATCTAAGCTAAAAATGAGTAAAGTAATTTATTTAAAATAAGGGAATAATGTATTTTAAAAATAGAAAGAAGAGACTTTCAGCTGGGAGGGGACAAGATGCCTGACTAGAGGCAGCTTTCACCAGAACTTGCCATCCAGAGGGAGGAAAATTAGACTGAAGTGAACTCAGAGTAGTTGAAATTGGGTGGTAGATTGCAATTTCTTCTTGGGAGAAGAAATTAAGGTGCTCAGCAACCCCACTGAGACAAACAGCAAGGACCAAGTGGAGAAAGAGGAAGGGAGAGAGAACTGAGGACAGTTATGGAGTGGACCAGTCTCAGAGGAGCCTGGTGTTGAATAGAAGGGTAAAGTGGAACCTCTCCCCAACCTGGGGCCTCTCCTGAGTAGCAGTGAAACACAGAATCTCTCACCCCACAGGGGAAGGCCGTGAGGGGCAAAAGACCCAGTTTTCCTGCACCTAGGAGTATCCTCCTCTGGATATCCTTCCCGCCTGGCACTACACAGAGCAATTCGGGCTGTAGAAGCCTTGTGACCACAGCCCATACTCTATCATTCTTTCTTTGACACTAACCCCCTGAAGAGGCCTGCTTCCTTGTGCAGGCGAGTTAAAGTGCTAGTCCAGCTCTGACTTCTTGCAGGGGCTGCCCCACTACTAGGCACCAGAAAACATGATGGAGCTTTGGACCCTACCCAGCCCTCATAGCAATGCTGAAGCAAGGGTTACAGAGGCCATGCTCTCTCTCTCACAGGCAACTAGTGAGATCCATTGCAGGCCACAGGAGGAAAGGGAGACAACTTCTGCCCTCTCAACATACCTGGTGGGAATTCTGAGGGACCTCTGCATTGTATAGGTTGAGGAACTGGGAATGCCCTGCCCACCACTATGAAAGGAAGCTGTGGGTCAACTACACTAACATTAGCCAGGCAGGGTTTCCTTCCTCAGAGCTTGTCTACTGCTGGGGGGGGATTTTCCCACTTTGCGGAGAGGCTCAGTGTGCCCCTCCTGAAGGTTTAGCCAACAGTACCACCTGCTAGTTTGGAGAGGGGTGGCCTGGCCTCAGGTGAATCTGCTATGAGAAATCCTGGGAAGCAGATGGAAACCCATGGATTTCTCACACAACCATAAGCAAAAGACATGGCATTATGAATCTGTTATGGGGTGGGGCTTCAGTGAAAAGTACAAATTTTTGAATTTGTTGGCTGGAGAGAGTTAGCACTCTGGCCTCCCCTCTCCCCTTCCCTCTCCCTCCTCTTCCATCCTTCATTCTGGACTATAGTTGTGTTTTATCATTCATATGAAAGTGTGGGTGATTATATATTGGTTTCATACTAGTACTGAGTACATTGGATATTTTTTTTCCCCATTCTTGAGATTCTTTGCTAAGAAGAATATGTTTCAGCTCCATCCATGTAAACACAAAAGATGTAAAAAACCTTGAACAGACCAGTATCAAGCTCTGAAATTATAACAACAATTAAAAATCTACCAAAGAAGAAAAGTCCTGGACCAGACATCTTTACACCAGAATTCTAACAAATCTTCAAAGAGGAGCTCATACTTATATGACAGAACATATTCCAAAAGATTGAGAAGGATAGTACCCTCCCCAACTATTTCTACAAAGAAAATCACCACCCTTATAGTAAAACCAGGAAAAGATCCAATAAGAAAGAAAACTACAGACTGATACAATTTATGAATATTGATACAAAAGTTTTCAATAAAATCCTAGCAAGCAGAATACAGCTACATATTAAAAAAATTATACATCATGATCAGGGGCTTTATCACAGGGGTGCAAGGTTGGTTCAACATAAGTAAATCTATAAATGTAATTCACATAAATTGAAGCAAAAACAAAGACCATATATGCTCCTTTCAATAGATGCAGAAAAAGCATTCAACAAAATTCAGTATCCTTTTCTGACAAGAACACTTAAGAAAATAGAGATAGATTGGACATTTCTTAAACTGATAGAAACCATCTACAACAAACCCACAGCCAACATACTGAATGGAGTAAAACTGAAAGCACTTCCTCTTAGACCTGGAACCAAGCAAGGATGTCCACTATTCAACATGGTGCTGGAAGTTCTAGCCAATGCAATCAGGCAAGAGAAGGGTATCAGAGATATTCAAATGGGAACAGAGAAGGTCAGACTCTCTCTCTCTCCACTGATGATATGATCTTATACTTAGAAAACTTAGAAAACCCCAGGGACTCAACAAAAGGCTTCTGGAAGTGATCAAGAAACACACATCTCAGGATATAACATCAACGTCCACAAATCAGTAGCCTTCATATGTGCCAATAACAGTTAAGCTATGAATCAAATCAAAGATACAATTCCCTTCACAGTAGCTTCAAAGAAAATTAAATACCCGGGAATATACCTAATGAAGGACATGAAAGATCTCTACAGAGAGAACTACAAAACCTTGATAAAAGCAATAGCAGAAAATGTTAACAAATGGAATAATATACCATACTCATGGCTGGGAAGAATCAACATTGTAAATGTCCATACTACCCAAAGTGATCTAGAAATTCAATGCAATCTCCATCAAAGCACCAACATCATACTTTGAAGAGCTTGAAAAAATAGTACTTCATTTCATATGGAACCAGAAAAAAACCTGAATAGCCAATGCAATTCTAAGAAATAAAAACAAATCTGGAGGCATCATGTTATCAGACTTCAGGTTACACTACAAGTCTACAATAATCAAAACAGCATGGTACTGGTTAAAAAAGATAGAGATATAGATCTATGGAATAGAATAGAGAACTAGAGAACCTAAAGATGAACCCAGACACATTATCATCTGATTTTCAATAAACCAAACAAAAGCATACAATAGGGGAAAGAATACCTATTTGATAAATGGTGCTGGGAGAACTGGTTAGCCGCATGTATAAGACTGAAACTTGACCTGCATCTTTCACTATTTATAAAAAAAAAAAAAGGCTCTTGCTGAACAAAAGATTTAAATTTAAAACATGAAACAATAAAAAACTCTAGAATAAAGTGTGGGAAAAACTCTTGAAGATATCTGTCTGGGAAAAGGTTTTATGAAGAAGACTTCCATGGCAATTGCAGTAACATCGAAAATAAATAAATGAGACCTGATCAAGTTAAAACACTTCTGCACAGCTAACAACTAATGCAAACAGACAACCTTCAGAATGGGAGAAGATATTTGCACGCTACTAATCTGACAAAGGGCTGATAACTAGAATTTACAGAGAATTCAAACTAATCAACAAGAAAAGAGTAATCAATCCCATTTATTAAGTGGGCAAGAGACTGGAACAGAACCTTCTCTGAAGAGAACAGACAAATGGTCAACAATTACATGAAAAAATGCTCATTGTTCCTAATCATCAGAAAAATGCAAATCAAAATCACCTAATTCCAGCGAAAATAGCCCACATCACAATTTCAAAGCTGCAGATGCTGATATAGATGTGGAGAAAAGAGAACACTTGGTGTGACTGCAAACTAATATAACCTCTTTGGAAAAAAGTGTGGAGAATCCTTAAAAAGCTAAAAGTAGGCCTTCAACTTGATCCCACAATCCTATTACTATGTATCCATCCAGAAGAAAATAAAACATTTTACCATAAGAATATTTGCACTAGAATGTTTATCACAGTTCAATTCATAATCACCCAAGTGCCCATTGACTCATGAATGGATTAATAAACTGTGGTATAGGTATACCATGAAGTACTATTCAGCCATAAATAAATGGTGACTTTACATCTTTTGTATTAACCTGAATGGAGCTGAAGACCATTCTTCTTAGTCAAGTATCACAAGAATGGAAAAGCAAGTATCCAATGACTCAATACTAATATGAAACCAATACAAAAACAACTACAGGCCCACGTAAAAGAAAACCATAATTAAATTCAAGTGAAAGGTTGGAGAAGAAGGCAGAAAGGAAAGGGGGGGCAGGAGGGAGATTGGTAAGTTCTCACCTAGTGGGCACAATGTAAAGGTATACAGCACACCCTCCTAGGTGAAGGGTTCAACTATACCTTGGATTCTGCCTGACAAATGCAAACAATGTAATCTAATTATTTGTACCCTCATATTAATCTGAAATAAAACAAAAAGGAAACTTTCAACTTAGACATTTGTACCTTGTGATATTATCTTTCTAATATTGAAGCAGAATAAAGATCATTGAGACATTTAAAAGGAAACAAAATCATTCATCACCAACTGACTCACACTACAAGAAAGTTAAAGGGAGTCTTTTAAGTAGAAGAAAAATGATACCAGATGGTAATATGGTTCTGAACAAAGAAATAAACAGCACAGGAAATGGGAACTACATTACCTTTTTTCTTGTTATTTAAATCTCTTTTAAAAATAATTGACTGAAAGAAAATTGGTATAGAGGGGACATTTCTTAAGCTGATAGAGGCCATCTACAACAAACCCACAGCCAATATTGTAATCAATGGAGTTAAATTAAAAGCATTCCCACTCATATCAGGAACTAGACAAGGTTGCCCATTGTCCCCACTGCTATTCAACATGGAAGTTCTAGCTACTGCAATTCGGGAAGAAAAGGCAATTAAGGGCATCCATATAGGAACAGAAGAGATCAAACTTTCACTTTTCGCAGATGATATGATTGTATATCTGGAAAACACCAGGGACTCAACTAAAAAACTCTTA
>CAUYQV010021336.1:0-27053 GCA_963574575.1 Galagoides demidoff
TTTTTTGAGACGGAGCCTCAAGCTGTCCCCCTGGGTAGAGTGCCATGGCATCACAGCTCATAGCAACCTCCAACTCCTGGGCTCAAGTGAGTCTCCTGCCTCCGCCTCCCAAGTAGCTGGGACCACAGGCGCCTGCCACAATGCCCGCCCATTTCTTGGTTGCAGCCATCATTGTTGTTTGGCAGGCCCGGGCTGGGGATTCGAACCCGCCACCTTAGGTATACATGGCTGGCGCCTTAGCCGATTGAGCCACAGGCGCCGAGCCAAATTAAACAGCTTCTGACCAACAAAGTACATAATCAAAAACAGAGTGAACAGACAACCTACAGAGAAATGATTTGCAAACTGTACATTTGGCAAAGGATTGATATCCAGAATCTATGAAGAACTCAAACAAATCCAGAAAAAGAAATAACCCATCAAAAATTATAGAAAAGACATGAACAGAAGTTCTTCAAAAGAAGATAGACAGCCAATAAATGTATAAAATATGCTCAACATCACTAATCGTCGGGGGGATGCAAATTAAAACTACAGTGAGAGACCACCTTAACACTATCAGAAAGGCCATTATTAAAAAGTTAAAAGACAATATATGTTAGCATTGATGAGAGAAAAAGAAACATTAACATTCATATACTGTTGGTGGTACTATGAATTATATAGTATATATACTGTTGTGGAAATCAATATGGAGATTCCTCAATAAATAAATGTAGACCTACTGTTCAATCCAGCAATCCTACTACTGGGTGTCTAGCCAAAGGAAAAGTAGTCATTTTGTCAAAAAGACACCTGCACCTAAATGTTTACTGCAGCACAATTCACAATCACAAAGATCTGGAACCAACCTAAGGGCCCATTAATTCATGAGTGGATAAAGAAAATGTGGTCTATATATAAATATATATGACATACAGCACAATTCAGCCATAAAAAGGAATGAAATAATGTCATTCACTGTCATTGCTGTCATTTGTGGCATTTTGGGTAGTACTAGAGACCATTATCCCAAGCCAAGTATCTCAGGGATGGAAAACCAAACACCGTATACGTTCTCACTAATAAACAGGAGCCAAAGAGTGGTACACATGGGCACAAAGAGATACAAAAGTCATAGGAAATCAAGAGGGGGTGACACTGAGAGGGTATTTGAGGGATAAAAAATGTAACTATGGACCATAGATGAGCACGATTCCAGTGACTGGCACACTGATAGCCCTGACTAAGCATTATACAAGGTTGTCTATATAACAAAAACATTTGTACCACTTTAGATTTTGAAATAAATAAATAAATAAATAAAAATTTTCAGAAAGTTCAATTAGTCTGAGGTCACCATACTACAAGGAAGGCCAGGTCATGTGAAGAGGCCGTGTGTCATGCGTTCCAGGAGCAAATCCCAGCTGACCTCCCAGCCAGTATCCAGCATTAGTTTCTAGACATGTGAATGACAACACCCCTGATGATTCCAGCCCTCCACTCTCAAGGTGTCCTCTGCTTATTGAGTCTTCCCAGGTGAGGACCCAGACTTCATGGAACAGAGACAAGCCATATCTGTTTTGTCCCATCCACATTTTTAATTTGGACAGAATACAAAAATGTAACAAAAATGCTTTCCTTAAGCTATTGATGTGGTTAGCTAAGCTAGTAACCTGCAGAAGTCATAACTGGGACAGACATTTGGCCCTACAAATGGAGTGCTGCTATATCCCAAACCCAAACCAGGGGGCACTGGCTTTCAGACCAGCATCTGGCAGCAACTCAACAGACTTCTAGGAGTCTGTTTGCAGAAGCCTGATGAGGCTGGAGGAAGCTGGTGGTGAAGGCCTGAAGACAAATAAGGAAAATTTTTTTATATGAAATTAGAAGCCTCACTGTCACTCATGGTAATATGAAAATATAAAAAACATACCTCAGGACTTCTGCAGTCTAGGTAAACCAATTTCTCCATAACATACAAAAAGAGCCACCTTGCCATTTCCTGGTGCCTAAGATAAAATGCAAAGAGTGAGAGATGAGCTAAATTCTTGACCCACAAAAGATGTGAGCATGATAAAATGGTCATTTGAAGCCACTAAATTTGGGGATTGTTTGTTGTAAACCAAATGTAACTGGACCAGTCCCTCACAAGATTATTAAGTGAGACACGTACATGAAGCCAGGAGCATGGAGTTTGGCAAAATAGATGCCCAGTGAATGGAACTTAAGGGCTGACTCTTTCCCTTAGTTGGCTTTGCTTGAAGCATTGAGTGTGACACTGGAGGGGACTGGAGGGGACAATTAACGTATACTTACTGGCTTGCCATGATGACAAACTGAAGGAAAGAAAAAAAAAATGAGTTTGCAGAAGCAGCAGCACTTCATTTTCCTGACTTGAGAGGGATTTTCTTAATGCTATTAAGAAGAAACTGAATTCTTCCCATTACAGGCCATCAAATTCTAAAATTTATCTTGGGGAGAAATCAGACTGTGCAACTCATTTACTTCTTGCCTCCTCAGCTAAGTCTAGAGTAATAAAATTGTAAATGCTTGGATTCGGGGAATAATCGTTAATCTGGGAAAGGAGAGATCTTGACTAAAAATTGAGAGATGTGGCTAGTGGAAGGGGTCCACCCCCTTACCAGCCTTCACCGCAGCTCTGAAGTGAGTGTGGTTTCATCCCACTCACTGACTCTCCTATGCCCACCATCCCTCTGGGCAATCTAGCCTTGTCCCTGCTATCTTCTCTCCACCACTGGAACCTATTACACCACATCTTGTAGAATCAAACACCAAAGGGAATTTTTATACTTAAAGCATTTAAATTTTTTTCTGGAGATGAACCCCACCCAGAATTTTGTAATATGGGGATCGTGATATTTTGCATCGTAAAATGGATTAAAATATTCCCTAACTTCTCACATACTTTGTCCCAAGTTGGCCCATGAGATAGTGCAATGGGACCAATGAACCTGCCAGTAACTGAGCTGTGGAGTCTTCACTTATCAGGGATGAGGCTAAGTGACCATTGTTTGCAGGAAACTTTTTTTTTTTAGAGACAGAGTCTCACTTTATCGCCCTCGGTAGGGAGCCTTGACATCACACAGTTCACAGCAACCTCCACCTCTTGGGCTTAGCCAATTCTCTTACCTCAGCCTCCCAAGTAGCTGGAACTACAGGCACCTGCCACAATGCCCTACTATTGTTTTGTTGTTGTTGCGGTTTGGCCAGGGCCAGGTCTGAACCCTCCACCCTTGGTATATGGGGCTGGTGCCCTACTCACTGAGCCACAGGCACTGCCCCCACTGCAGGAATCTTCCTTAGAAGGAATTTCAAGAGCTCAGGCTCAGCTAGTGACACCACCTTCAGATAGAAGCTTGTGTCCTATGTCTGAGAAATGGTTCTCACCTCATTTCCCAGTTGGAAGTCCTGCCTAAAAGCTTAATTCTGCTTGGACTAAGGTCCTACTTATGCCAGCTAATTGGCTGCTTGGAAAAAACTTTAACTTCCCCCTAAAGCAGTGGTTCTCAACCTTCCTAATGCCGCAGCCATTTAATATAGTTCCTGTGGGTTGCGACCCACAGGTTGAGAACCACTCCTCTAAAGCCCTTGTGTAGTGACTCCAGCCCCTGTTACCTGTGACAGACTTTCCCTAAGAGCCCATAATTAGGGCTTCAAAAATAATTTGTGCCAGTGTCCCCATCACCAAGCATTATGGATCACTCTAATTCTTTTTGCCCGACCCCACCCCAGACCGATAGCTTGTCCGCTGCTTAGCTGATAACGTGGCCCGTGAATGCTCCGTTCTGCGTCTACATGAATTTTCCCAGCATTGTCCTCAACCAGGGGATGCCAGTGGTTTCCTTCTGTTAAGGAACATATGGAACAACACGACAGCAGTGAGAGAATGAAACACTTCTCTGGGCTTGAGATGGTTCTATTACATAGTTACAACCTGACATGTTAAATATGCAAATTCCTTTCCTCCTTGAACTGCTCCTTTTAGAGAGGCCGAAAGAGGTGTCGCCATCTCTGTAAAGTGAGGTGAGAGGACATAGCTTCCAGTCACATGAGTAATGATTTCCCTGCTGAGAAAAGAGCAAACAGTAAATAATTTCATTTTGTTTAAGACCAAAGACACATCAAATGCAGCTTTTCAATTTATCTCTAAAACCAAAGTTCTCTGGGTGCTGGAGAAAAATCTTTTAATAGAAGCAAAAAATAAAATAAAATAAAATAATGAGAAGAGAGGGGGACAAAAGGGGAAGAGACACTTTCCCCCCAAAGACCGATGTCACACTTGTTTTTTAATTCAGGAAGCACCCTCTGAGGAGAGGAGGTGGAGGTAAAGGGTGAGTTGTTATGGTCCATAGTTCTTTTCCACTGGGAGAAACTCTGGGAGATAATGAGACAGAAATGTTTGACAGGTCTCCCCAAAGGAGAAGGCCAACAAGCTGGTTCAAGTCGAAGCTCCAGAAACACAACTATAAATGTTTGAGATTTCTCACCCATTAAAATTCCAAGAAAAAGAAGCTAATTTTGCAAGTAGCCAACTCAACTTCCTGTGACCTGTGCCTCTTATAAAATGATGGGAGAGAGTTTCTAAGACAAGAATACATGATACAGCAATGTTTCCAAGTACTCACAGAGGGTTGGTAGATAATATTACCTTGAGATGTCTGCAACTTTATGTTCTGAAATGATTTAAAGAGACTTTTAAACACAAAGGCACTACTACTGAAATAGTTACCAAGCGTACTGGTAACCGAAGTTGTCCCATAAGAGAGATCCCTTATTCTAGGACAAGTTCACAAACTTAATTGTCCAGCCTCTGCAACTTCTAGATAAGTCAGCGGCTTCCCAGAAGGTGGGTGATAAAGAGGTAGCAAACCAAGCAAGCAGAAAACTGGTTCTGACAGGATGAAGAAAGAGAAGACAAATGGAGACAGAGCTGAAGGATTTTCCTGACACTTCTAAATGTAGGCAGTGTGGCAGGATCCCAGAGAGATGAATGACACAGCACAGAACAAATTGTCTCCTTAGGTCTCTTGTTCCAGTCCATCAGGGGAAAAGGGGATAAAATAGAAGTTTATTGGGAGATGCAAGGAATATAGAGAGGTGAGGGGGGAAACTGATACAGAGAAGGGAAGGCACCCAAAGTTAGGAAGCCAGTTATCAGAGCTGGAGATTTGCAATCTCTGGAAAATCTGTGAAATCCATCTCAGAACAATCCAAGCCAAACCACGAGAAAGCTGGGATGAATGAATGTGTTGACACATACGTAAACATACACATACCTGGACACCATGGTTTTCCAGGAGTTCTGGAAAAGAAATGGGATATGCTTTGTGCTATATTCCAGGAAACTAATTTCTGGAAGAAGACAAAGTAACAAATACACTGATTAAGGCTCACAGAGATCCACAGACATTGTCAGTGAAACAGAACTCACAAACTGTGATCTTTGGCCAAATGAGCAGTCAGGCAAGCAGCAACCTTATCTCAGAGAAAATAATCACAGGCATAACGTATGGGAAGCTTCACAATGAGAAAGTCACACTTTCCTCATGTCTGCATGTCACGGCATTCCACGGGCTAGTTAAGTGACAAGCTAATTAACGCATCAAAGTCCCCCAGAAACTGCTAAGACAATAAAAATGACACGAGGACATAAATTTCATTTAGTAACGAGATAAAATATAATAACTGAGACGTCGCCCGTTTCAAAACATCAGACAAGTGAATTCTTGTTTTCATGACGAAAGTCTTCAAAATGACAGATGAGAATTTGCATATTAAACGACTCCAGTAAAACATTCTCTAGAAAGAGAAAGAAAAATTTAGATTCAGATTTGCACCTCTGAATTTTTGTATCTAGAGCTGCTTCTTGATAAACCAACTTAATTGTTTATATACTTCATATTCGTTATAATTTTTTAAACCTTACCCTGTTAACTTGCTCATACTTTCTGGGTATTTTCATTGTTATATTGTCAAAAGCACATGTTCAGCTTCTATTAATTCTTTAAAGGTTTCTATTCCATTATTTTACTTTTCTTTCTAATTTTTTTTTTTTGCCTAGTGAATGAATTTATTAGGTAGAAATGCTATTTTAGAGCAGAAATTCAAGTAGGTATTCTAATTGTGTGAAAATAAACCAACTAATAACTACTAGTTCTTAATTCTTTACATCGTTTTCATTCTTACCATCTAGAGTGTGACTATTCTTTTTTTTTTTTTTTTTTTTTAATTTTCTTGAGACGGAGCCTCAAGCTATCCCCCTGGGTAGAGTGCCATGGCATCACAGCTCATAGCAACCTCCAACTCCTGGGCTCAAGCGAGTCTCCTGCCTCCGCCTCCCAAGCAGCTGGGACCACAGGGACCTGCCACAACGCCGGGCCATTTTTTGGTTGCAGCCATCATTGTTGTTTGGTGGACCTGGGCTGGGGATTCGAACCTGCCACCCTAGGTGCACGTGGCTGGCACCCTAGCCGATTGAGCCACAGGCGCCGAGCCGAGTGTGACTATTCTAATAAGAACACCCTACTCTAAAGAATCAAAACTTCATGACACTGAGACTTGAGTTAAAGACAGTTCGAAAATTGGTCCAGATAAAATAGCAGCTTGTGTTTGCAATCTGTAGTCAGAGACTATGAAATGAAAAATAATGAAAATATTTTTAAACCAAGCAAAAATATGGAAGAGGAGAATTTCCTTGTTAGTGCAATTAATTTTTAAGATGCTGATAAATAACACTTTGTTAGAGCAATATTATCTGCAAGGTTTTGCAGTCATTGTATGTTACGATACAAACAGAAACTCTTATTTTGCAGGTAGAGAAAAGAGAGATTATGAAACTGATCTGTGGTCTCACAACAGCCCCCCAAAATGAAGGACTTCAAACCTTAAAATGACACTATGTGTATCTTTGGTAACACTGGAGAGAGTTTCCTCTTTTTTATTCTAGAGTATCAGCTTGACAGTGTTGTCAACGATTCAAGATCAAGATTACTAATTATACACATTTGATTACATTGAAAGAAAATATAGAAACTAGAGTTCTGTTAGCAAAAACTCTTAGGTTTATAACGTTGACATTTCAGAGATTCCTTCTCTGGGAAAATGGAAGCACTATCATTGCCAATATTTAATAACATAAGTTTAATTAGCCATCAATGCGCCTTGCATGGTATTCAAAGAATGGAAGAGAATTGTAAAAGGCAACAACCCTACCCAGAGACATGGTACAAGATTTGAACAGTGGTATAGAAGTACGATTGTTGTGGAATGAACCTAAGAGATTATTTAGTCCTGTCCCTATCTTGAGTAGATGAGGTATTTTTTTATGCAGTAAAGTGACTTTTCCAGATCTACTGGTCACTAAATAGCAGAGAGAGGATAGGAATCTTAGTCTCTTGTATCTCTGTGTACTTTTCATTTCTTCTCCTGGAGCAGGCTGAATCCTCTTGCTACACTGAATTTAAAAGGAGGTACCAGGTGTAGAAAGAAGTCACGTATCACCTGCTAATGGAAGAAGACACCCAAGCCCCATAAGGGATGCTTGCAAGTTATAGGCCAGCCAAAAACGTGTAGCTTGTTATCATCTGCATTCAAATAAATTGGAAAAACAAGATTGTCCCTTTGGAGGGCAGGCTTTAACTTGATCAAACCCACAGGCTATCACATAGGTGACTAGGCGTTGTTTCAGCCTACCTTCGTGAATGTCACACTTCGAATATGACTTACTGTCAGTTCAGAAAACATCTGTTAGGATTTCTGTATCTGTTTTTGGAAGTTGTAGGGAGAGAATTTGAATGAATTTTTCCATTACCAATACCACCATAGGGGACTAGAAAAATGGTTTGCAATATTTTAAAACAAAGGCTAGTATGAAATTACTTAGAAAACAAGTCTCTTGAGTGTATTTTTAAATCCTAGATTGGTTTCTTCCTTTATTCCCCAATTCCAGTATCACTTTGAGTTTACATATACTCACAGTTAAGATGATTATAATATCCATCTAAAGGATGATTTTACTAGTAAGACTATGTTGGCACTTTCTGACACAAATAAGATTATTATATTAATATCACTTTCATTTTCAAATGAATTACTTAGGTAGCCACTTGCTTAGAATTGACCAAGAATTTTGGGAGTTTCTTCAACCAAAGTGGCCAGTCTGGTTTCCAAATGGCAGGGAGAGAGGAAAGTGTGCATCTGGTTGGTCCTACTGTATCTGGTTGTTCATGTTGGTGTCAGATAGTTTCTTGAAGACCGTGTACCTTTGTCCACTGTTTAAACGATTCCACTGTTCAGGCCAGGAAATGTCCTAAAAAGGGAAAGATTCCTTTCTCTTGATAGTAGTTTATAAGAAGGCTCTTAAGGTTATAGTTCTTTGATTTGCAATCACCTGCCCTGTCATGGTGCACCAAGCCCACCCAGGTTAACCTAGGTGGGCTTGGTAACCTAGTTACTATATTTCAATATACTAACAACCTATATTCAAAGACCATCTACTCGAACGTTTCCTAAAGCATCCTGCAGAATATAACTCTCAGCATGTGCTCTAAGAAAAAGGACCCACTGGACAAAGAAGTTTGGGAAATAGACTTGCAAACTCAAAATTCATAGTAGTGTGTTAAAATTTTGGAGATCCCTGCAATAGAAAATCTTGTTTAGCTTCATCTTTACTCACTGTTTCCCAAGCTTTTGTGACCATTAGACGTCTTTTACCTTGAATTCATGGTGTTCCATGGGCTGAACTGTGCCAAGATGGAGTTCTGTGTTCGCGGTTACCCTTGAAAACAGCTCAGTGTGTCAGGAGGTTCTGGGAGCAGCAGCTTGTTCATGGAGAGGTGCTGGCTGGCTGCATGAAACAACTGGGCCCCCAGTCTGTTCTGGCTCCTGACTTACCTCTGAGTGCAATTCCCATTAGCCACCGTGATCCACAAAGCCATTTGGGCCCTTGGTTAAGTGAAGTCATTTGGATCTAAATGTGGCTTTTAATGGCTTCTAATTTTACTCATAAAATTTTTCAATCATAAAAATCCTCATTTTTAGTACTAAATTGGAAATTTTGTCAGCAAATCACTTCGTCTACAGTCACTAAGGTGATTTCAAAGAGCCGTTTCCATCTGGCCAGTTCTTCTGTTCCCAGTCCTGCCAGGACCACACCATAAACCCAATTTTTCAATTTGGAAGGCAGGAGTGGGCCGCTTCCACATTTAGTGCACATTCAGCCCACATGGTCTCTTGGTTCCTCAGCTTATATTATAAGCATGTATATCTGTCCTCTCCTGCTAGATGTAGGTTCTTTAAGGGCAAACATCATACTGTAGACTTCTACATCCCCCCCAGCAGGCCATGGTTTGAATGAATGTGTTCTCCCACAATTCCTGTGTTAGACCATAAACCCTGAGGTTGTGGGATTGAGAAGTGGGATGTAAGTCTTGAGGGCTCTGGCCTTGAGAATGAGATTAATGGCCTTATAAGAGAGGTTTCAGACAACATCCTTCCCATCATGTGAGTGCACGGCACTCGTCCCCTCTGGAGGACGCAGCAGCAAGGCACCATCTTAGAAGCAGAGGTCTGTGGGATGCATTTTCTGCTGGCGCCTTGATCTTGACTTTCCAGTTTCCAGAACTGTGGGAAATAAATTTCTGTTATTTGTAAATTACCTTGTCTAAAGTATATTGTCATACCAGTCACTCAATGAAGACACTGCATGTTTTAGTAAAATGCTTTCTGCCTAGAGCTTTCTTTAGTTGAAAGAAAGGGAGAAAGAAAGAGGGAGGGAAAGGAGGGAAGGAAGGAGGGAAGGAAGGGAGGGAGGGAGGGAGAAAAGGAAGGAAGGAAGGAAGGAAGGAAGGAAGGAAGGAAGGAAGGAAGGGAAGGGAAGGGGAAGGAAGGGAAGGGAAAGGATGGGAAGGGAAGGAAGGGCTTTACCAGTACAAATGAAAATTATAAAAGACAGCCTTATGTTTGTACTAAAAAGACTAACTGGGCATTCAGTCAAAACAGCGTCTGCTTTCTCTCAATGCCCCCGAGTATTCTACATACTCTAGTTGACAATATATTTTTTCAAAGGGCCCAGGGAAATAAGGTAAATAAATAAAGTGCAAGTGTCTGTGTTTTTATTAAAGAAACCCTGATTCAATTCATTTCAGCCTTAGATTATCTTTTGCAATCTTCTGGCTGAATTAGACAGTAACTTAATTATGAGTTAGAATTTGTGATTTCTGGAAGCACGTGAGGGTGGCACTTTCTGTGAGTTCTGCTAACATTTTCCCGACTTGCTGTCTCCCTTCCCTTTCTAGTTGGGTTGGTACCTGCACCTCTCTCATTCAATCCCACAGGCCTCCATGGTGTTATATGAAAAAATTAGGGAGTTTTTATAATGCAACCTAATTAGTAGGGATCATGTATTATTATATATTAAAATGCTAATTCATGGTTTTAAAATAAAGCATTCCACTTTCACAAACTAAATTTAAGAACACTTATTAAGCCTGATATTAAGAGAGAGGCATTGTAGTTGGGAGTACACTCTGGTACTTAAATTATTTGACTTTTCTTTTCTTTATTTTTAAGACAGAGTCTCACTCTTATTATACCAACTAGAGTGCTGTGGTATCAGCTCACAGCAGCCTCAAACTCCTGGGTTCAAGCTATCCTCCTGCCCCATCCTCCCAAGTAGCTGGGACTACAAGCACTTATCACAATGCCTTCCTAGTTTTTCTATTTTTAGTAGAGATGGGGTCTCACTCTTGCTCAGGCTGGTCTTGAACACCTGACCTCAAGAGATCCTCCTGACTTAGCTTTCAAGAGTGCTAGGATTACAGGTATGAGCCACTGTGTCCATTCTTTTAATTTTATTCTCAAGAAAAAAATATTGTGCTTGCCTATTTTTTTATATTTATTTGTGTTTATATGGCCTTGTTGAGACTAGCATAGTCATTAATTCTTAACAAGTAAGTACTGTAAGGCTTCTTATGTGCAGTCCCTGGAAGCCTTGATGACGTCCCCACAACAGGCATGGCATTGCAGACCAGTGGTGGAAAAAGATATGAAGCAAATCATGACATAAGCAACCTTTAGTAACATATGTGGGCACAGAGGAAAATGCAGGATGCAACGTGTCATACATAGGACCTTTGTCCTGGAATTGCAGGTTTGGGAAGTCATAGACATTTCCTCAAGCTGAAGCAACAAGGGGTAAATTATGTTAGCATCGCATAGTGGGGAAGAAAAGCTATTTCAGGCAGAGGAAACAGAATGTACAAAGCTTCAGCGGCAGGAAAGAGATTACAGAATCTGAACAAGAAGCTTAGAGTAGCCATAGACAAGTGCCAGGGCCCTATGGGCAGGCCATGCAGCCTTTGTAGAGGACTTGGGATGCTTTCAGGAGAGAATGGGAAGCCTCTAAAGGACGCTGGGCAGGGTGGCGCCATGATCAGGTGCACAGTGTGAGATTATTCTGGATGCTGCATGGAAAACGGAATAGAGAATGGAGGCAGACCATGCAAATAAGATCTTTAATGTCACTAAATTTGTATTCTGAATCTTAGGGAAACTTGGGTTCTGTATTTAAAACATCTGACATACTACAGCTAAAAAGAAATTTAGTTTGATCACTTTTGAATAACCTCAGTGTTCCCATTACTTGTACTGGAAAAGGCTAATAATGCCAGGTAGGTATTTACACTCAAGTTCCTCTTCATATTTTCATCCATCTGGGTCATATTTTTAAAATTTATTGTAGAAAACAGCCGAGAAGGCTGTAGAAATGCTAGCTGTGGGGAGTTCAGCCCCTGAGCCTTTGATCCTATGAGCCTCAGGGGGTGTCCAAAGAATAAGCATTTCAACAAGCGCAAAGAGTTTCTGATGCAGATGCTCCATTGACCACATTGGAGAAACACTGATGTATATAACTTGAGGATAGACCTGTGATAACCATGCTTTAAAAACCACCACACATGGGATAGTACGGTATGAAACTATAAATAAAAGAGGCTTCAAGAAAACACATCAAACGCTGGGTGACAGAATTCTTAGCAATTTTTAGCTTCTTTCGTACTTTTCTGTGTTTCCTGATTTTTATGTTGAGATGCAGATTTTTAAAACCAGAAAGCAATGTTTTTTTTTTAAATTAGTATTTGTCATCTTGCATTTAGTATATGGCCCACTCATATTAAAGAACAAAACACAGAAAATATCCAAAGGAAATAAACCAAAATAATGGAAGAGATGGTAAGCAACCTCGGTGCAGAGAGATTTTTTTTTTCCCTTCCTTTACTTCTTAGCACTTTGCTCAATTACTCACTTTTTCTGTGTGTGTGGAAGAAGATTAACTTTATTTTAAAAACATAATAAGCATTTTTTTTTTCTATCCAAGGAGTTATCTTCCCTTCTCAAGCCATTTCATAAAGGCCCTGACAGTCTTGACATAAGTAATACCAGGTCCCCACTGCAATTCCTGCTCAGGCACCAACAATAAACCACGGCCACACTGTGAGGCTGTGAAATTGGTTTGATTTATGTGTGTCTCCCACTTCCCCCTTTTTGTTGTTTCTCTCTCTGGCAGTGGCCTAAGTCCTCCCACCCCACTCCATATTTTCAGGCATGGGCAGTCTTTTTCTGCCTTTAAATCCCTGTCTCTATCCAAACAGACATCAGTCATTCCTGTCTTCAAATTACTCACACTGAAGTGTTCACTCTCTTAAGGAGACCCTCATGCTCAGAGAAACCCCACCTGCCCAAGACTCCTCAACTTTACATTTTCTTGTTTCCTTTGGCAAAAATAATGAAGGACCCAGAATTTCACCCTCCCTGATCTCAATACCTACAGCCTGGCTGTCACTGTTGGCCTTCAGCAAGTCTATAGTCCCACTACTCAGGAGGCTGAGACAAGAGGATCACTTGGGCCCAGGAGTTTGAGGTTGCTGTGAGCTGAGATATCACAGCACTCTACCCAGGGCAACAGAGTGAGACTATGTCTTAAAGAAAAAAAGAAAAAGAAGAAAAGAAAAGAGAAAGGAAGGGATGGGAAGAGAAAAGAAAAGGGAAAAGAAATAGAAAAAATAGGAATGGGGTATTCAAAGTCAATGATCTAAACTTTCACTTCAAAAAGATAGAATCAGAATAGCAAAATAAAAAGAAACTAAAAGAGGGAAATAAAGGATAAAAGAAGAAACTCATGAAATGGAAAAAGAAATGGTGAGAAAAATCAACAAACAACAAACTAAAGTTGGTTATTTTGAAGGATTAGTAAAACCGATATTCCTTAGAAAGAAAAGAAGGAGAAAAAACACTCATAGCCACTATCACAAAAAATGAAAGGACGTCATTCTGGATCCTATGACATTAGAGAAATCCTAAGAGGCCAATGTGGAAAACTTTTTATCAAAATGTTTGAGAAATTCCCTAGAAATGGACAAATTCCTTTAAAAACATAACTTCGTAAAAGTGGCACAAAAAGAAACAGAAGTTCTTGAGAGTGTCTATCTATTAAAGAAATTGAACGCCTGATTAAAAGAAATGTCCAGGACCAGAATTCACTGGTGAATTCTACTAACCTTTTAAGGAAGAAGAAATGACAACGATATACAAGCTCTTCTATTGTACAAAGGAAGAGAGAACATTTCCCAACACAGTGTGTAAAGCTGAGATAACATTGACAAAAAGGATGTTACGAGAAAACGGAAGACTAAGATTCCTCATAAATATAAACACAAAAATCCTTAATAAAATATAAGCAAATCCAATCCAGTAACATATAAAAAGGCTAATACTTTGACAAAAAGTGGGATTTATTTTAGGAATGCAAAATTGCTTTAACATTTAAAAAGCAAACAATGTACATGCTATGGTTGGAAAGTGTCCTCTATAAAATTCACTGGTTGGAAACTTAACCTTCAATTGGGGAGTAGGGTGTCTGGGGAGAGATTTAGGTCATGAGGCTTCTGCTTTCAAGAGCAGACTATACAACAGGCTTACAGAAGGGGGTTCTCTCCCTTCCACCTTCTGTCTTATGAGGATGCAATAACAAAGCCCACACATGATGCCAGCACTTTGATGTTGGACTTCCCAGCCTCCAGAACCATAAGACCAAATTTCTGTTCTTTATAAACTACACACTGTGTGGTATTCTGTTATAGCAACGAATTGAGACAATGTCATTCAGCACATTAAACAGAATAAGGTACAAAATGTACAATTAACTCAATAGATGAAGAAAAGGCCCTTGATAAAAGTCAATACCAGTCATAGATAAAAACTACCAGCCAACCAGTAATAGAAGGGAATTTACTCAGTCACATAAAACCTATCTGTCAAAAAGTTACAGCTGCTACGTATCATTCTTTTTTTTTTTTTTTTTTTAGTTTTTGGCCAGGGCTGGGTTTGAATCCACCACCTCTGGCATACTCCTTTGAGCCACAGCACCGCCCACTATCTATCATTCTTAATGATGAACTATCAAATGCTTTCCCCCTGAATCAGAAGTATGATAATGATGCCCATCTTACCACTTCTGTTCAATATTGTACTAGTGGGTCTAGTCAATGCAATAAGGCACCCTCTCCAAAAACGAGAGAGAGAGAGGTAAAAAGCATAAAAATCAAAAAGAAAGAATTAAAACCATTATTCACAGATAACATCACTTTGTGCATAAAATTCCAAAGAAATCTACAAATTGCTAGTTAAGTCTAACATGATTGTGGGTTGCAAAGTCAATATGCAAAAATCACTTGTATCTTAGATGCTAGCTAACAAATGCAAGCAGTGTAACCTACTCATCTGTCCCCTCCTATTAATCTGAAATTTAAAAAAAAATCAACTGTATCTTTACATACTAGCAACAAAAAATTGGAAAATTAAATTTTAAAAAGTTATTTATAATAGTATAAAGTAACATTAAATACTTCTGAATAAATTTAATAAAAATTTATCATTTGTTCTTTTTATTATTATTATGTAATGTCCTCAAGTCTATTAATTGTTGAGACAAAGGAGACATAATAAATGGAGTGATAGGCAGTGCCTGTGGCTCAAAGGAGTAAGTCGCTGGCCCCATATGCTGGAGGTGGTGGGTTCAAACCCAGCCCCAGTCAAAAACCACAAAAAAAAAAAGGTAAAAATATTTTGGGGGTGGCTCCTATGGCTCAAAGGAGTAGGGCACCAGCCCCATATGCCAGAGGTGGCGGATTCAAACCCAGCCCAGGCCAAAAACTGCAAAAAAAAAAAAAAAAAAAATAATAATAATAATAAATGGAGTGATATACAATTTTCATGGAATGGAAACCTTAGCAGCATTAAGATTTCAATTCTCCCTAAATTGATCTTACAGTCAATTCATGCCCACCAGACGGAATTATGTTGCTGATGTGAGTGTAAAATGCTATAATCTCTTTGAAAAAATGGCTTAGCTATGACTAATAAATTCAAACATAGTGTTATCTTATGGTCCAGAGATTCTACTCCTACTTAAGAAAAGTATGTTCTGGCAGCACCTGGCTCAAAGGAATAGGGCACTGGCGCCATATGCCGGAGGTGGCAGGTTCAAATCCAGCCTCAGCCAAAAAAAAAAAAGTATGTTCCCTAAAAGACCATGTATCCAGAAATGCTTATTCAAGCTTTATTCACAACAGGTCAGAACTGGAAACAACTCAGTTGTCCATCAGGAATGTGTGTAAACCAGTTATGGTATATTCACAGGATGGAATGCCACTCAGTGTTAAAAAGAGCAATGGATACCTGTTAGAACATGAGAAAATGCCACAAAGGCTATGTTAACCAGTTTGGTGAAAATATTTCAAACTGCATATAAAACCAGCACACTGTACCCCATGACTGCATTAATGTACACAGCTACGACTTAACAAAAAAAAAAAAAAAAAAGAACGTGAATGGAACTCAGAAACATAATTTATGGTGATTTAAAGAAGCAGACACAAAGAAGTACATACTATCAGACTTCATTTTTATGGAGTTCAAGAGCACACGATAGCAATCTGTGCTATTAGAAATTGGAACAGTAGTTTTATGGGTGAGGGAGGTGAACCCTGAATAGAGAGGCGCCCAGGAGAATTTTCTGGGATAATGGGACTGTCCTGTATCTTGATCTGAATAATGTGTGTGTGTGTACACATATCCCAACCTGTCCCCTTGGGACTTACGCATTCTATAGTGTGTAAATTATTCCTCACTAAAGTATTGAAAACATACACATTCCCTCCCACACACGCTATCCCCCTTCCTCTCTGTTTTTCTTGATCATATTTTTTCCACTCCGAGGTACTGCATCATTTTTTACTTTGCTTTTATGTTATCTGTCTCTCCTAATGGAATGTAAGTTCCATGAAGTCAGAACTTGGGTTCATAGCTGGACTTCTACAATGAGAACTATATGAGTCAAAAATCCTGATTGAAAGAATGAAAGGTCTGTATTTTTATGCCTTATAGTTGTAAATGTGGAATTGAAAGTTTTCTTTCTAATTAAAGTAAAGGCATGTGGGGGGAGAAAGAATGGCCTTTGCAAACGTGCTTCCCAAATTGTACTGGTGGGCTGTCTTCATTCAGACAGGCAGAGCCTCCCTCAACTAAGTGGGGGTCTGGGGATGGCAGGGTCACCACTGATACCCTTCTACTTCTCTCTTTTCTTTGTTGTTCTTCCTCTTGTCACTTTGTCATTAAACTCTCAAGCACAGGCGTTCCTAGCCAGTACATGGCATATTTGACCATTTTTCAAACACACCTTCAAAACCATTTTCAGGAATAACCATGCAATGAAATAAATATCAATAATAGCCAGGAAAACACACAGTGAAAAATTTCTTTTGACTCCCTCTACGTGATGATGCCAGAAAAACATTGATAATAAAAGTTAATGTCATCATACAAAGAAAACTGTAATGCAACCTTTTTAATTGGATTTATATTTTTACCTTGAAAATAGGTGAAATATATTTATACACAATTCAATCTCATAACATCTTCTAATTTAAAGTCCAAATGGTTTTATCAAATTGATTTTGTCCGTATATTCACGAAATAGATGGCTGAGTCTGTCTATGCTCTCAGGTGATCAAAGCACACTTTCCTAATTTTAGTTTTTAAAATTTCCCACAAAGCAACAGATACACAAAGAGTCAGGAAAAGTCTTAAAGACTAAGATAAGTTTAGCAGACAGTTTTTAATTTTCTTTCACAATCAATTCCAGACGATGCAATACTGTCTATGTTTTGTTTCTGCGGGATAGATTCTAAATAGCTTTCACATGTGCCCACCGTCAAGCAGTCGTAAACAAAATTAAATCTCAAGTGCTCACGTAGAATGACAGATTGAAGCAATTCCATTTCTGTTTGTCTTTGCCATCACTGTGCTCACATTCTTTATTTTTAATCCACTGTTTAAACACAAGAATATGTAGCATCCCAGGGCTTGGAGGCCTGAGCCACACCTAAAATAAGTTTCAGCAATTCTCAACCAAGATAAACTTACTCTCAAAACAAACAAACATTGTGTAGCTGAGTCCACATATGTTCAGTCTATGTGTGATTATACAACTGGACGTTCTCCAAATGAACTTCCTCGTTGACATCAATGAGTATTAAAATACATTAAAATTTGCTTATTTGAAGTATTCATATATAGCCCTGAAACTCCCAAGGAAATGACGGTTCTTTACACCCGGGGCAGTATATGTTAGCATTAACTTTGTTTAAAATTGCTGTTCTGTGATGATAATAAAAAGCCAAACCCCTTTTAATCAGTTTTCATTTTATTTTTCACTTCTCTACATGCAATGCATCTTTTTATTGCTTGTTCCTGAGGCTGATTGCTCTTCAGAGAAAAATTTTTCAGTACCCTTCCAAAGTCAAATAAAACTATAGTGATGAATCTCTAAGCAAAACATTTTATTTGGGAAAACAGAATTGCAACTTGAGGCATACACACAGGCAGAGTGGTCTTCGGTATGTCTGAAGAACAAAGAGAAGGTTGGGGTTTCACGAGAAGGAGAACCGTCACCAAATTGTTTTGATAAAAACCTCATTGGCACCAGAGAAGGGAGCTGGGAGCCGGCAAGCTCTGATTGGTGAGTGACAGCTGTAGGTAAAACTTGTCTTGGAGTCATGGCAGGCCATTTCAGCAGCTACTAGATAAAAGTCTCTTGGGGTTACAGCAGCTGAGCGTGGGGGTAATTCTTGAAGCAGGTGCTGTGTGCCCTGAGTGCTTTTCCTTGTTAATCAGGCCCAGGTGAGTTTCAAACCCACCACCCCTGGTGTGCAGGACTGCCACCCGATCTACCGTGCCAAGCTCCTGAGTGCTTTTTTAAATTTAATTTAATTTAATTTTTTTAGAGACAGAGTCTCACTTTGTTGCCCTTGGTACAGTGCTGTGGCGTCACAGCTCACAGGAACCTCCAACTCCTGGGCTTAGGTGAATCTCTTGCCTTAGCCTCCTCAGTAGCTGGGACCACAGGAACCCGCCACAATACCCAGCTATTCTTTTCTTGCAATTTGGCCGGGGCCATGTTTGAACCCACCACCCTGAGTATATAGGGCCGGCGCCCTACTCACTGAGCCACAAGCACTGCCCCTGAGTGCTTTTTTTTAACCTAGTGGTCCCTTGATTCTGATTTATTTGTGTATGACAAGAATAACTCACTTCATATAATCAATCTTCACACACTCTCTGGTCTCTGTCCCTCTCCAGCCACCTGGGCATGTAGTGAGCAAATCAAAGCTTCTTGGTTGCTGTGAGCTAGACTACCACCACTAGCCTTGGTAAAAGAGTGAGACTCTTGTCTCCCAAAAAAAAAAAAAAATTTTTTTTCTTGGCACCAAGTTTCACTGCCCAGCACTCTGGGAGAGAACAGGATGATAAAGATGAAGCATGAGAAGCGTCAGCCCTTGTGTGAGGTATAGGGAAAATTCTGGGGATTCAGGACCACACCGTTCAGAGTGGGTCTGACTGATGATTTAGATAGAAAAGTGAGCATGAAATGAGACCAAATAGTGATCTGATTCTGATTACAGACACTGGAGAACTCAGAAAATGAAAAGAGGAAAACAGTGTTTTAAAAAAAATGGCTCTTTGTGCAGATAACATCAATTACATCCAGTCATGGGAATGAACAGCCATTTTCACTAATCACCATGAAGCCTGTTAACAAGAACCCACATCACCCTGTATGTGTCAGATTAACGCAGTTTAACTGGGCAACGCACATTCTATCACCACCATTTATAGCTCATGGAGCCTAACCCAGCCCCTCCGCCCATAGGTTTGAAGAATTTCACGGAACATTAGTCCCATGAAATTCTAGCCCCCAGTAAAACCTGGATGTGAGAAAGCTCTGGGCTTTTCACAGTTGGAACTTAATCACTGTTCTCCACTTTTGTTTACAAGTCTCTCTCCACCGCCATCCATCCCAACCGCCGCTGTGTATCCATCTGTTAGGATTCAGGCTAAGTTCGAGAAACAAAAATGGGAACTTCCAATGTTTCCACAAGAAATCGTTTGGCATTGCTTCATGATAATTAATCGAGAAGGCAAATGCAAGTTCTGCCCTCCATGATGCTTAGATTATTATCCACCAGTTAGGGTGATTGTAACTATCATTCCCCGGACCACATGGGTGACAACAATCGGTCCCAGATTTCCCAGACATCTGGCTTGCAAATATTTTCTCCTCTAATGTTTAGTTCAGAAAATATGGTTTCTGTCCCCAGGACTCATGACCAGTTGCATGTTACCCGAGTTACGATACTGAAGACAACCATGAAATTTTTGTGCAGTAGTGGGAAAGTGCTCTGATGAAAGAGTATATTACACCTAAGTTGAAGAGAAGAGGATGGTGCTGTCAGGGGACACGCCCGCAGGCCACCCTGATGGCTGACATCACGGGAGTTGGTCCCACTCAGTCATCATGGACCAAACCTCCACATGCAAGCCTGGCATCCATTCATTCAGCTGCTGATTCAGTGTCTGTTCTTTCCAAAGAAATGGTGATGGGTCAGTGCTTGTGGCTCAAAGGAGTAGGGCACTGGCCCCATCTGCTGGAGGTGGCAGGTTCAACCCCAGCCCCAGCCGAAAACTGCAAAAAAAAAAAAGAAAAGAAAAAGAAAAAGAAATGGTGGGGAAATGATGGTCCATTGAGATAGCACCCAGCAGCAATGTTAAATGATGACTGTGTTCATTTTCTATTGATACTGTAACAAATTACCACAAATGTATGGCTCAGAACAACATGGATTTATTGTCTTGGATTCTGGAGGTCTGAAGTCCAGAGGACTTTCTTCCCTCTAAAAGCTCTAAGAGATGATCCATTTCCTTGCCTTCTCCAGTTTTCAGATGCAGCCAGTATTCATCTGTGGTTGGGCCCAGCCTCTCGCTCTGACCTCCGCTTCCATTTTTATATCTCCTTGCATTTTCTCATCTCAGACAAAATTAGTTGTCCAACTTTTTTTTTGTAAAGACAGAGTCTCACTTCATTGCCATCAGTAGAGTGCCGTGGCATCACAGCTTATAGCAACCTCCAACTCCTGGGCTTAGGCGATTCTCTTGCCTCAGCCTCCTGAGTGGCTGGGACTACAAGTGCCCACCACAATGCCTGGCTATTTTGTTGTTGCAGTTTAGCTGGGCTGGATTTGAACCCACTCCCCTTGGTATATGGGGGCCAGTGCCCTACCCATTGAACCACAGGTGCCACTCTGGGTGTCCAATTTTTGGACATCTTTGCCAACACTTGTTATTGTCCATTTTTTAAATTATAGGAATCCTATGAGTGTTAACTAGTGTCTCATTGTGGTTTTGATTCACTTTTTTCTAATCATAATGATGTTGAAACATTTTTTCATGTGGTTATATGTTATTTGTGTGTGTGTGTGTATATATATATATATATTTTTTTTTTTTTTTTGAGACAGAGTCTCATCTGTTATCCCAGGCTAGAATGCCGTGGTGTCACCCTGGGCTCAAACTCCTACGCTCCTGCAATCTTCCTTCCTTAGCCTTCTGAGTAGCTGGAACTACAGGCACCTGCTACAATACCCAGCTAATTTTTCTGTTTTTAGTAGAGGCAGGATCTCACTCTTGCTCGGGCTGGTCTCAAACTCCTGCTCTCAAGCAATCCTCCTGCCTTGGCCTCCCAGAATGCGAGGATTATAATAAGCTACCTGCCCATTCCATTTGTTGTGTTTTTCTTGTTGTTGTTGAGACATGTCTATTCAAATTCTCTGCCCATTTTAAAAATTGAGTAACTTTTCCTTTTATTGTTTGGTCGTAACACCATTGTTTACATATTCTACATCTGAGTCCCTGATCAGACACATGATTTGCAAATATTTTCCAATTCTGTCGGTATGTGATTAATTTTTTTAGAAACCAAACAGGCTCCATGTTTGCTTATTCGAGACTATAACAATACCAGAAAACTTCTCCTGTATATGATTCCCTTCACACTTGTTATTATTCCTTATTCCTTTCTCCTCATTTCTTTCTTGCTGAAGCCCAGTTTCACTATCCTAAAATTATTTAGCATGTGACTGTCAGAGACAAATATTACCTTGACAATGAAGATACAGAGGAACTCTTCTCTACAAAGCACTTGTACTTTTTATCTTGCACGGCAGTTTTCATTTCTTTATATCAGTGACCAGCCATAAATAAAGGGTTTTCTAAGAAGAGCTCTCCTTTTGTCTCTTATTCATAAAATCAAGGATAATACTCCATCTTGGAGCTCTAGGAACTCTCCATAGGATGCTTCAGTCAAAATTCAGAACAACCAGTGATGAACTTCCTGTTCTATTTCAGGGTTGATTTTGTCTTTCTCTCCTGCTGTCAGTATTTGCTGCTGTGCTTTTCAAATATGAAAATCCTTTTAGGAGGCATAAACCTTAATTGTGCAAGTAGGCTCTATGTAGGCTCTCTCAGGATTTTAATAAGCCAGGAGTTTATGTCAAAGGGAACATCAAAATCATTGTCCTGGAATAAAATAGACATTACCTTCCCGCGACTATGATGATCATTCCTTTTATATGGTACTACATTTTCTTTCTTTTTTCCCTTCTCTTTTTGGCATTGCCCATTCTTCTTCCCATGTTCAGAAAGCCATTGGCATGCTATCAAATCACATCACTTATTTCTTTCACTAGCTTTTTGTATGAGAAGATAACCTGACCTGAGTTTTTCGTTCTGCTTTTAATGCATTTTCATTCTTTGGGTCTTTCTTAAATCCTAAGCTGTTCGCATTTAAGGTCTTCTTCCAGTACTCTTAGGAGGCATTTTGATAAAGTGTTTTTCAGGGCGAAATGCATTCTGTTTCTGAAAATGGGAGTTTTGTGCATGCTTCAGTGACTGTACAGCACGAGGTAGTATTATCTGATAAGGCTAAGAAAGTCTTGTCTATGTTTTAAAATTTGTGAATAGCTTAGCTTAAATATCTCAATTGTTATTAAAGATTTTAAGGACATTTTTTAGGGGGGGGAAAAAGCTTTGAAAGTCTATATAGTTGATTCCATTATCCTTCCCATCTACTTGATGCTCACTGATATACAATTATCTGGAGGTTCCACTGTGGCTTGTGAATTTGATTAGCTAAATTATCAACAAGATAATAAAGCAGATTATTGGACATTCACATAATGGAATATCACTTATCTAGTAAATAGAACTAATAACAACAAGAAATAAAACTCATGTTCAGAGAAAAGGCTGGATACACAATTATAGGTTCAGCACAATTGCAACTACATAAATAAAAACGTTTTTAAGGCTGAAAAGAAATACACCAAAGTACTAATGTAGTCAAGGGTGCACGCTGTTCTCTTTCTGCTTGCTGGTAATTCACTTTGTCACATGGTACTAAATCTGAGATGGGGACATTCCTTGCAGTTGCTCTCAGCCATGCAGTACTGTGACATAGTTACTGTTATCTGTGGATATGCATCCAAATTGCAACCCCTTGATGATTTTGTGTCAAAAATCATTTAGAGGAATTGGACTACTTGCTGAAGAAGTTTTAGTACTACCCTAACCACATCGTTGTGCTCGTATTTCTTTGCATATCTTTATGTATGTGCTAGCAAAAATAGGCCTAAAAGAGTGTTCTGTTTAAAATGCCATTTTTAAAACAAAAGTTTCAAGTGATAAGAAAGCATTGGGAAATAGCATATTTTGAAGACATTATTCCCCTAGTGGTAGACTAATGGTGCATACAATCTCTACCATCTTGGATTTGGCTGGATGGAACACATTCCAAATAACACTTGTTTAAATGAAATAGGAATTTATTTCTCTCTCCCATAACTCTCTGTGGGTAAGTGTCTGGGAACTGGTAGAGTGACATCTGAGAAGGACACCGAGAGATGCCGGCTTCCTCAGTCTTGTTACTCAGCCATACCTAGGGTATTTCTCTTATCTACATGGCTCACCACCATACTTCTGTTCTAAGTGGTAGAAAAAACAAACAGAGAAAAGGGACTCTCTGTTCATTTTAAGAATGAACATTCATTATAAGAATGCCCTCTCCCTGTAGACAGTGGTCCCCAACCTTTTTGGCACCAAGAAACAGTTTCACAGAAGATAATTTTTCCAAGGACTGGGGCAGAGGTAAAACTGACAGGAGGCAGAGCTCAGGTGGCAGTGCAAGCAATGGGGAGTGGCTGTAAATACAGATGAAGCTTTCTTGGCTCACCGACTGCTACTTTCTTGGCTCATCTCCTTCTGTGTGGCCTGGTTCCTAACAGTGGTTGGGGACCACATCTTTGGGATATATCCTAGAAGCCGCACATACCACTTCCCTAAATGTCCCGTAGGGCTGAACCTAGGCACACAGACCCACCAAGCTAGCTGCAAGAGAGCCAGGGAAATGTCTCTATTGTACTCTAGGGCAACAAACATTTTCTATTACCAGCTAGGTGGTAAATATTTCAAGCTTTGCGTGCCACGTAAGATATCTACCGAATATTCTTCTTTGTTTATTTTTAAATCCCTTACAAATGTGAAAAAAACATTCTTAGCTTGCTGGCCATACAAAACGCCAGATTGGGTCCACTGGACAGTTTGCCAACCCTTATTCTAGACAGTGATATGTACATTGCAAATCTAGAGTTCCATTACTATCAAGGACTGGGGGGAGACATAGTAACAAACAACCAGCTATCTCTGTCAAAGCACATTTTCATTATAAGATGTTTTAAAATAATTATGACTACTACTTATTTGAAATAATGGGGAAGATGTTCATAACATAAGTTTAAAAGTCCAGTACAATGTTTATTGTATATCTTTGAAGCCCCCCCCAAAAAAGATAACAACTTAAGAATGGAAAGAAACCTGGAATAAAATAAACTAAAACATTTATGTAGACTCCTTGGTTGATTTGATTCTGAGTTATTTTATATGATTCATCCAACTATTTGTCTGAAGTTTAACAATTTTATTATAATGAACACATATTACTATTTAAATAGTATATTTTTTAGAGAATAAAAATTACAATAATGTAGACTATCTTTTCATAAACTTTTATTCTTCATCAAAAATAATTTATAAGTTAGGTGATATCTCAAGATGGTTTTGATCTGCACTTATCTGATGATTAGGGATCATGTGTTTTTCACACGTTTCTTGGCCATTTCTGTGTCCTCTCCAGAGAAGTGTCTGTGTATGGCTATTTCCCCATGATAGATGGGATTCTTTCCTCTTTATTTTGTTGATTAAATTTGAGTTCCCTGTAGATTCTAAATCAACCATTTGTCAGATGTGTGATGTGCAAATATCTCTTCCCATTCTGAAGGTTATCTATTTGCTTTAATTGTTGTGTTGTTAGCTGTGTAGAAGATTTTTAAGTCCAGTTTATTTATTTTTGTGAGAATAGCCCACATCACAAAGTCCCAAAACTACAGATGCTAGCATGATGTGAAAAGAAGGGAATACTTTTACACTACTGGAGAGATTGCAAACTCATACAGCCTCTTTCGAAAGAAGTATGGAGAATCCTCAAAGAACTAAAAATAGACCTTCCATTTGATCCTGCAATCCCATTACTAGGTGTCTATCCAGAAGAAAAAAATTGTTTTATCATAGGACATTTGCACCATAATTTTTATTGCAGCTCAATTTATAATTGCCACAATATAGAACCCAAGTATACATCAACCCATGAATGGATTAACAAACTGTGGCATATGTATACCATGGAATAATACTACTTAGCCTAAAAAAAGATGGAGATTTTACATCTTTTGTATTAACTTAGATAGAGTTAGAGAACATTCTCTTCAGTAAAGTATCATGGGAATGGAAAATCAAGTATTCAATGTACTCAATACTAATATGGAGCCAGTAGACAATTTAATACATGAGAGAAAAACTCAATTTAATTTAAGTTGAAAGGAGGGGAAGAGGTAAAGGGGAGAAGGGAGGATGATGGGATGTGCTCCCACCTAATGGGCACAATGTGAGGGTATATAGCACACCCCGTGGGTGAGGGCCACAACCACAATAGGGACCTTAATTAACAAACACAAACATTGTAACCTAATCATTTATACCCTCATATTAATCTGAAATAAAAAATAAAATAAAATACAACGACTTGCGATATAGTAACATATGAAAAATAAAGTATCTGTTAAAACCTCAGAGCTATCACCTCATATTAATCAGGATCAAAAACAATCCAGAAAATAATATGTGTTGGAGAGGATGTGGAAGAACATGTAAAACAGTACAGCCTCTGTGGAAAACACTATGGAATTTTTTCAAAAAATTAAACATAGAATTACCACATAATCCAGGAATTTCACTTCTGGGTATACACTGAAAAAAACTGAAGAGGTGTTTGTACACCCAGGTTCATGGCAGCTTTATTATAATGGAAGCAACACAAGGGTCCATCAACTACTAAATGGATAAACAAAATCAGGTGGATCCATATAATGGAATATTATTTAGCCTTTAAAAAAGAAGAAAATTCTGACTCATTCTACAAATGGATGACCCTGAGAACATTATGTGAGTGAAATAAGCCAGTCACAAAAGGGCAAATACTTAAGATTCCACTTACCAGAGGTAGTGAGAGTCCTCAAACTCGTAGAGACAGAAAGTAGAGTGGTGGTTGCCAGGGGCAGGGGGAGGGAAGTGGGGAGTTAGCATTTAATAGGCAGAGTTTCTGCTTTGCAAGATGAAAAAGTCCTGGAGATAAATGGTGGTGATGGTTGTCCAACCACGTGAATGTACTTAATGCCTCTGAACAGTACACTTAAAAACGATTAAGGTCATCAATTTTATGATATGTGTATTTTACAACAATAAAACCTTTTTTGCAGAGAGCTTAAAAATCATGAAGTTTAATTTCTGCATAAAATTTCATTCGGGGTTATAACAGCTTAATGCTTAGATAAAGAAGATGACTTCTTTTTTCAGTTGTTATGTGTAGAAATTAGATGTAATTTCTCATCACCAGTTTAAAGGCAAAAGGTTTAACAATGAAGAAAAGAATTATCTAATCAGTGGTGTCAGAGTTTGTTGGAAAAACCAAGTAGGGGAGTTGAAATTATCATAGCAGCTGGGGAGACCACTGGCACTCAGTGGGCAGAGATCAAGAATTCAAGAGATTGAGCAGTACCTGTGGCTCAAAGGAGTAGGGTGCAGGCCCCATATGCCAGAGGTGGTGGGTTCAAACCCAGCCCTGGCCAAAAACCACCAAAAAAAAAAAAAAAAAAAAAGAGAGAGAGAGAGAGAGAGCTCCAGCAATTCAATCTCTTCCAGTGCAGGTGCCCGAAACATTTACATAAGAATTGCATATTATGGCTCGGCGCCTGTGGCTCAATTGGCTAAGGCACCAGCCACGTACACCTAAGGTGGCGGGTTCAAATCCCCAGCCTGGGCTCGCCAAACAACAATGATGGCTGCAACCAAAAAATGGCTGGGCGTTGTGGCGGGCGCCTGTGGTCCCAGCTACTTGGGAGGCAGAGGCAGGAGACTCGCTTGAGCCCAGGAGTTGGAGGTTGCTATGAGCTGTGATGCCATGACACTCTACCCAGGGGGATAGCTTGAGGCTC